>JAOTAX010000197.1:971485-1001496 GCA_025629825.1 Erythroxylum guanchezii
CAAAGTAAAGAATAATGGTGGAAATTGGCTTGGAGGGTGTGAAAATTAAAAACGCTTACTCTCTTCTGCAACTCTCTTCCGCAACTTATGAACAGGGTCATCGCAAACAATCCAAGCTCAAGCTACCATTTCCCATTTTCAACACCACATGGAAAAGCCGAAAGAAAAGAACAGACCAAAAAAAAAACCCAGATAACTTACCCAGAATCTGGAAATGGTAGAACGATGGAATCACGAAGTGAAGAAGAGAATCACGAACGTGAAGAAGTGGAAGAAGTTTCGAGAGGGAGGTCCAAGAAATTTCAGACGTCGCCGGTTCGAACCCGGTTTGCAGCCGTTTAAAATTTGAAGTTAAACCTTTACCTTTTGTAAAGTACCTATCCGACTTGAGCAGGGATTAGTTTGGGTGTAGATAGTTTAAAGGTACCTCCTCATAATTAGAACTCGCATAGGAAAATTAAAAAAAAAAGATAGGTTGAGACTAGTTTTTTCTATTCCCCAAATTTAAGAATGGATAATTTTAAAGATTGCTTATTCTATGTTTGAAACTAACCAAACACAGGTTTTATAATATAGCAGGGAATAAGACAGGAATAGAATTGCTATTTCACTAAACCAAACATCCCGTAAGTACCAGAATACCATGATAACTTCAATATTTTAAAAATGAGACTCGAAGTTAAACGTAATATAATATTGAAAATTTAAAAGGATTAATTTACAGCCCATTATAAAAAATTAAATATTGAATAAAATTAAAAAATTTAAGATACGATTGAAATATATTATTATTATTTATAAAAAATTTAAAATTTAATTAAAAAAATTTATTAATTAAAAGATAATTAATTTATTTTAGTTTATAAAAATTTATTAAATTGGTCTATTAATTAATAAATTAATTAATTTTTAATAACAAAATAAATATAATTGAAAATTAAAACTTGAAAAGAAACTTTTTTTTTAAGTATGACATAAAAGAATATTTAAAATTGAATAGGCAAAATTATGAATTTATTCATAAAGTAAGAGTATGTTATCCCTACTCATAAAAGGAAATATTGGGTTGTGAGAATCAGAGTGAAGTTGCTAATGGCCAACTTTTCCAGACAAGAGTATGGCCTAGATTGACGATTTCAGAGCTAAATATCAGATTCATTAATGTCAGGATCCGACGAAGGGATGGATAGACAGTGACATCCAGAGCAATAGGAGTCACTTGCATTACTTTAATTGCTAAAAATACTGACGTCCTCATCAACAGGAATCACTCCCGTCCCTCACCCTTTATCGTGGGACATGTTTATTCTGTGCCTGTAGTCTTCAACTTGTTAGCAAGAACAAGATCAAACTGCACTAGTGAGGCTTTGGGTTCCAATTGTTGCAAGTTTCCATACAGAATTTGGTTAGTATGTCAAAAAGTTGCCTCTGAAGAAGCATTACATAAGAACTTCCATGTGCCTAAGCTCAAGTTAGAATCTTAATTTCTTCAACAATCTGTGTGACACAGAACTTTAACATTTGTCTTCTCTCAGAACCTGCAGATTCTGCTAAAATAAATGTACTTCCAATCTACAACAGGGGCAACTTGAGTTCCTTTGAAGCCAAGGGACCAAGCACACGGTATGAAACCTGTGTGCACAGAGCAAGTGCATCAGTTGCTCTCCGGGCTTGAAACGTTCAAGACAGATTATGCATTCCTCTTCCTCACTAGCTCTCCACCTGAATTTGATCCAATTGAGCCTCTTAGATCCATTTTTCCTGCTTCTGAACACTTCCGTTTTAAAGTCTCCTGCAGCAACTGATCTTCTATCCACTCCACCTCCCGAACTACCGTCCCTGAAACTGTGGACAAGCGAACAACTTCAAACCATGAACACACACACACACACACACAAATGGAAGTGTTCAGGCTGTTACTACCTTCTTGTAGCTGATTTGGTTTGATGTCTCAGCCTCTTATCTAATCTTTCCTTAGCTTCTCTAGCTCTTTCCCCTAGTTTCTCATCCTCGCTTAACACTCGTCGTCTCTGTTACAATCCCAAGAAGATAAATGTTAACTAGCAGAAAGGTTGATCCCAGACAGAAAAGAGACTTTACCGTAGAAGAGGTTGAGGAAAGATTGAAACTTGTATGGTTTCTGGCATACAAACAGAAGGACGACCGCCTTGTACAGCCGTGAGCAGGGACGCAAGGCGAGTCTCCGCTCTGATGGAACCGTCTCCTACGAGCACTTTCCACTCCAAGTAACATTCCGGCCATTGATGACTAACAAAACTCCAACATACAGATAAAGCCTCAGACAAAGATTACAACTTTTTTGTCAGAAACAATCTATCGTCAGGACATGTTTCACCTTGAACGAATCTACCTTAACTAGATATAAGTGCCCAAAGGAAGCTACCTGGGATGAAAACACAGAACAATAAGCTATTGTTTATGTAAGTTTGGAAAGGGTAGGATTATGAATTCTGACCCAAACTGCAACGAACTTGAGGTGGTTTTTTGGGCAAACGAAGGTCGTGACCAACCAAATTTTGTGTCTGCATTAACCGTTTCTTTCAAGTCTTATCAGGCAGGGAGTGGTTTTTCTTGGTAAGAACAAAGTCCAATCTCTTTCTCAGGAAATGAATTTTAAAACAGGGAGTGGTTCTTCTTGGTAAGAAAGAAAGTACGGAAATGTGTTTTTAAGTATTTCCAATGAACGGTTTAAAATAGGGATGATTTAAAAAATATATTATACTTTTCCCAATTTTATAATTATAATAAAATATTTTATTTTTTATTTTTTTATTTTAACTCTATTTCCAACGTCTTTGTTGACACGATTGTCACATATTTCATGTGATTAATATTATTAAAACGACGTTATTTTATAATAAGAAAAGAGATCAACAAATTAAGAATTTTTTTTTGTTGAAATGATGTCGTCGACATCTTTTCAACAAAAGGAAATTCTTAATTTATTGATCTCTCCTTTTAAATACCATTATTTCTCTATTATGAAAAAGACTACTATTAATTGATATAATCAAAAAATTTAATATAATCGAGAAAAAAATTAATTTTGTCATTTTCTAACTAATAAAATTTATAATTCATAATATTATTGAGTCATATTTAAATCTTCACTTGAATGGCAGACTTTTGTTAGATATTTTTTAATAAAATGACAATTTAAATCAAATAAAATAATCAAATTTAAAAATCAATTGATTCAAATTTTACTTATTAAATTCAAATTAAACCGAGTCTAAATGCTAACCCTACACATCCATGACTTAATCAATATTCATAATTTCTCTCCAATGTTTCCTTTCATCTTTTGCTTCTTGTTCACAAGCTATCCATTAAGTTCAGAACCATCATCATCAAATCATCATCCTTCTGAGGATGAACGATTTAGGTAAGATTGCCAAAACCACAACATTCTTAAGAAACAATATCTTTATTTGGATTGGCCAGCAAAACAGAGAAGAACCCAACAACCGATTAAAAAACAAAAGATTATTCAAAGAGAATTATTTATTTTCTTTTCTGAATGCACAGTACATACCCTAAAACCTATAGCAAACCATAGTCCGTACCATCGTCATGAGTTTGAGACTCGTTGATCCTTTCTGCTTTGTGAATGCTGATAGTTTCTTCCCAGTTCTCAGCCTCTTGTCTAATCTTTCCTTGGATAGTCTTGCTTCTCTTATCTTGGTCTCTTTCTCAGCCTCTAGTGCCTGTTTCATTGCACTTCTTTGCTGTCTCATTTCAACATGTTACAATTCTTGATCAGTAACAAGTGATACTTGACACATAACAATGGAGCTACTGATCAGCTTAAGTGAAAACGGGAAAAACCAGGTACCACAGAAGTGATTGAAGCACGGTAGGTTCCTCGGCTGCCAGTGTAGAGGGCCCGTCGAGTCCAGCCGTGCGCGGCAGAATCAGGCGAGAACCGTCTCTTCTTCCTAGCACTATCAGCATGTAGACCGGGTAACATGCCTGCCATTGGTGCTTAAGATCACCTAATTGATTCGGCTAACTCAGGGATGAATTTGATTAGATAGGAGTTTGGACAGTGTTAGAACAGAATTGGAGGTAGTTCCGAGCGTTGTCTGAATAGGGTATTTCAAGGAAATTATGGTCACAACTCACAAGAGAACAATTTTGCCTTCAGAAGATGATCCTGGCAGTTCATCAATTGCCAGAATAAAAGAACAAAGAAGATTCTGCTTGGAAACTTATTTCATGACGTGACATTAATTATATCACTTTTTTAGTCTAATCTAATTGTTATTATTATTCTCTAAGGACCACTCACCTCAAATATTTGTTTAAGACTTAAAATAATAATTTAAGATAATTATCAGCTTAACTTATATTTAATTAGTTTAATTTAAATTTAAAAGATGAGTTACATCGTCATGTAAATAATATTTGATTAGTACAAACATAATATTCATGGAGCGTGTATTTTTTTATTTTTTAACAGAAAGGTAAGAAAATAATTTTTAAAAAAAGGAAAATTAGGAGTTTTTGTTAATTATTTTAAATATTAATAAATTAAAATTTTTATCCCATATGAGAGGTCATATTTTTTTAATTTTGTATTTTGATGCATCATGTGATATATTCATTTGTTGATGCAATTAGAATAATATTAACACGCATGCTTACATCAATTCCAATTCCTTTACTTAATTTATAATTACCATATGAGACAAAAATTCAGATTTTATGAAACATTATTTTATTTTATTAGTTATAAATTATTTTTTAATGATAATATTCAACTTAACTCAATCCCAAATTGATTAAGATAATTTTATTTTATTTTATTTTAATACCTAAACAATCTTGAAAATAAAAAGAGCTCAAGAACTTTGATTGCAAAAATTATTAATAGTGTTTTAAAAATCGAACTGAAAGTTAAATTAATAAGATAAGAGGTTTAAAAGACTTAATAGATGTTAGACAGTCATAAAATTGATTAAAGATTGCATAAAATTGAAAAATTTTAGGTAATATTGAAGGAGAATGTCATTAATTTAAAGATTAATTCAAAAGAAAAATCGTTAAATAAAAATTAATTTGTTTATTTTAGCTTATATAAAATTAATTAGTTTAGAAAAATTAACTGATTAATTAATAAACTGATAGGTTTTTAGTAATAAGAGTTATTAAAGTAAATCGAACCAAAAAATTGAAAATCAAATTAAAAAATTGATCGATTCAAGATTTTTGATAGCCGAACTGCTTGGGCTGATTCGATTTGTTTATCACAGAGCAGTATAATAATGACAAGAACACAATTGCTAATAATTCAATAATGGATTAAATTAAGTGTTGCAATCCAAAATTTAAATCCTTTTAGATCAATATTCCAAATTTGTGCTGCTTTTGATTGCAAATGATTTTCTTACGGGTTCTTAGCCTCTCATCTGATATTTTCTTGGATTATCCGACTTTCTCTTCTAATCTGTTGTCTTCCTCAGCCTCAAGTGCCTGTTTCATTTCAAGAATCCTTACAAAAAACAAAACGACACAAAATAGAATTAGGTAAAATAAAAGTAGGATGAATTTAGACGAAATTAAGGTTGCAAGAAAAACAAAGTTGCGTTCAGAAGATGATAAGTAACAGAACAACGAAATAATGCATGGCATTTACTGGCTTCTATTTTGGAACTTTTTATTTAATGATTAATGAATATCTTTTAGCAATTTTTATAATTATAAAACCCTTAAATTAGATATTAATTTCTTTAATTTATAGTTTGATGCATTATGTGATTTGTTTTATGTTGTGATAAGCTGTTTTCCTTTAAAATTTCGATCGAAATTTGTCTTCTTTAATGTAAGATATAGGTAACATAAATTCAAAATCTATGAAACCAAATGATAAAATAAAATTATTAAATCTATTTAGACCAACGTTTTAAACATCGAACAGGAAATTAAACCGGTAAGGCAAGAAGTTTAAGGTTTAAAAAGTTTAACTGGTATTAGTCCGTTATAAAACTTACTAAAAATTGAATAAAATTGAAGAATTTAAAATATGATTAAAAGTGATTGTCCTTACCAATTAAAAATTTTGAAGTTTATTTGAAAAATAAATTGTTAAATGAAATTTATTTATTTATTTTTTGTTTATAAGAATTTATTAATTTACAAAAGTCAACCTATTAATTAATTAACTTATTAGTTTTTTATACCAAAAGTTATTAAAATAAATTAAACCGAAAAGTTGAAAAGTAAACAAAAAAATTGATCGATTCAAAATTTTTATGATCAAATCGGTTGAATTTTTTAATCATTAGTTATTGGTTATATTCTTTAACCTTGCACTTTTTGGGTTGGTAGCTTTCAATATAAATAATTATTTAGTAAGTTGGATATATAATTAAAAAATTAATGATTAAATTGATTTTGTATTTTATGATATAAAAGACTCATTGAATCCCTAGCTAAAAGAAAGCATAAAAAGGAAAGATTCATACTCTTAAAAGGAAAAGTTTTAATAAAACAAATTGCAATAGCTAGTTGTTGCCACTTAAGATGTTGATTCTTTTATTTGTTTAGTTTAGCTAAAAAGATATCCATTTAAAAAAAGACAAATTCTTATTGGAGTAAAATATTATTTTTATTAATATTTTTATTTTAAAGGACCTATATTATATTAAAATAGTAAATAAGTAAGTGTATATAATTTTTTATAATTTTTGTAAATTTAGATGGAAAATATTTTCGTAAATTTAGTATGCATTAATTTATATAAAAATAAATTAGTATATTAACTACATAACTATTATTTAATCTATAAGAGTTTATTCAATTTTATCTTATTCAATTTTGCTGATAATTAAATACTTAAATTTTCAATTTTATTCATTTATAACTTAACATTAATATTTTCGTGGCATAAAAAAAAACATTAATATTTTCGTCAACACATGGCTTATCATGTAAGACAAAAATCCTAAACAATTATACACGTTAAATTTAATTAAATTTAACTAAACTACTTGATTTTTGGATTAATATCACAAAACAAATTTAAAAAATTTAAAAATTACATGAACTTTTAAAGTTACAAAACAACCAATAATGAGTAATCTCATTTTGAAGCATACATCGATGGCTCCAAAATCACAAAAAGGTGGCCATTTCAACACAACAAATCCATCATCCCCACAACTTCGGACACAACCTGAACCGTTAACTTCTCATTTCCTTAATATCTCCAAGTCCTCCACAACATTCGCTTCTCTTAACCGCCGTAACCACCCTCTTTATAACACCGCCAAACCAAACCAACCACCGTTTGAATCAACATCTCTATCTCCTCCGCTTGCTAATTTCATGGCACAATCCGAGCCCAACTCTCCAACTACACCAACCTCTCCGTCTCTGAAGCAGAAACGATATTCCTTGTGTTTACCTTCTCCGTTTCGCAAACACCACAACCACCATCATAACCACAGTAACAGCGACCATGACACCGACAGCCCCACCGCATTGATGTCACGTTCCTCGGAGAAACCTAAACTCGTGAGGACATCGTCGTTATGGATAAAGTCACGTGCGCACGAGATACCGGAGCTTAAAGACAAGTGCAGGAACTTCATATCGCGTATTGGAAGGCACGGACATTGTCACGGAAGCGGACGTGGCCACCACCGTAGACGGCATTCGATAGCTTCGGAGTTTCACTACGATGCGTTCAGCTATTCGTTGAACTTCGATGATGGTGGGGATGAAGATGGTGTTGATGGGTTTCAAGGGAGGAGTTTCTCGTCCCGGTTGCCCCCGTCTCCTTCTCCGTCTCCATCGCCGTCGAGCAAGGAGATTGCATGTAATTGAGGTCGACCCCATTGACGTTCTATAGTAATTAGTATAAACACATAACGTTCTTTTGTTTTGTTTCATAATATCTTTTGTTTTGTTTGTACGTTTGTTAAATTGTAAAATGATGAAAGGGAATTGTAGATTATGTTATTCATTAATATATTCCAACTTTATATTTTATGACGATGCTATATATATAATTCATGAATATGTCATTTCAATTGTTTTTATAAGTATTAAATCACAATTATTATTTATTAAATATGGATTGAATAAATATTTAAGTCATTCAGTGTCATGCATCTACATTATTTTGTGCTAGTAGTATTATAATTATAATCTAGAATGTTATCATAGTTTATTTATTCTATTGTTCTTAGGCTTGGCAATGCATTGACCCGATTTGAAATAAAACCCGATTAATTTTGAACGGTTTGAAGCTCATTTTGGTTTGATTTTTTATTTTTAATTTAAAAATAAAAATGATTTTGTTCTGTACATGTTAGTGAACATATAAAACTAATTATATTGGTCTTACACAACAGCTTAAACTATTATGGTGAAATGGTCACTTAACATGGTATCAGAGCCTTTATGACCAAGTGGTCTTGAGTTCAAATCATACTACCCAACTATTATTCAGCACAAGGTAGAGTGGATCTGTACAAGTTTCAAGTTCAAAGGGCTTTCACTTGAGGGGGTGTGTTAGTGAACATATAAAACTAATTATGTTGGCCTCACACAACAGCTTAAGCTATTATGGTGAAATGGTCACTTAAGTGTACAAATAAGTATCAATTTTTTAAGTTCAAGTTCAATTCGAAACTTGAAAATTTCAGAAAAAAAGGTTAGAATCAGATTTAAAGTTAGTCAAATTAAAATGGACCTGTAGAGAATTACCTGTAATCTCGACCTTATATTTTGGAGGATAACGATGAATTGCACTATTTGGCAATCCAACCAAAAATCTCAAAAATGCCCACTTTGTGCTTGATCTTTTATGTGTAAATGCATGCATTGAACTCTTATACACATACCTAAAGAGGTGCTAGAAATTGTTATTTGGAAATTTTGCATTGAATACATGCGAAAGTTCTAACAAAGTGACTCATCAAAAAGCAATATGAAAGTGAAATGACATTCCAACTTCAAAGCCATGACTATGTTCACTAAAACATTTATTTTTCTTTTTCAACAGCTTCCAAAATATGTTTTAAGTTAATAAGCTAACTTTAAATATATTTAGAATTTAATTAAAAATTTTAAATTTTTTGGTTTCCATGGAAATTTTCATGTTCTTTTGGCTTCGGTTTCTACTTCTATAGAGCAAAAGAACTATACCTGTGAAGCCTATAGTTCTTAAGTACTAGATACCAGAGAATGATCTTGATGCATTGGTGTTGGTTTCATGTCCTGATGATCTTTGAAAATATCAACCCAAATTCCAATTTCTGTGTTTATGGAACTTCTTCTGAATTAAACCCAGTTCATTACAGTCTTCTTCCCGAAAATAGGCTCTGAGAGCTTGTCCTACAGACAGGGCTGAGCCATCTGGGGCCGTGGTGGATGTTGAGCAGAACTCTTGCTTATGTGGATCATCAAATTCAGATGCCACATTCTGAGGCAAATCTATTCTCACAGAATGTTTGATGCACTTCAGGAAAATGAAAGAGTTCAGGTTTTGGAATCTATATACCCTGCAATCTCTGATTCAGAGCCAGCTTATGCTGGTGATGGAATTGGACTGCTGGACTGGAAATTGATTTATCACTCACCTTTCAGCAATTAGGATCCATGGAATTTGAAGCATGATACTGGCTTTCCTCCTCCTAGACCTTGCAAAATCTCCACAAGAAAAGAAGCTGTTGGTAACGAGGACTTGGAGAACTAATTGCAGATCATGGAGTTTCTGAGCCATCGAACTACTCAAATAATGATTTGAGATCGGATCTTACTCAACATCTATAGTTATGGAACTTTGATTTGTGATTTTGAGTCTTTAATTGGATTAACTTGATCATGATTTTGTGAGCCTAGTGTTTGTGTCAAGATACGATCAATTGATCATTTTGTGACACCGTTTTGATCTCTTCTTCATGGCAAACTAATTCTTAATAATGTTCTTTAATTTCAATAAAATTATTTTATTCTTTATCAGGAGAGCACTCAGACTAGATTCCTTGCAAATGGAAAACGTTCTGGAATCGTGTAGGTGTCGTGTAGTCAACTCGTTTAAGGCAGCGCGTCTCAAGTGGCAACTGAGCCGCCAATCTAGAATGAGCTTTGGACAACTTTACAGGAACCTAAGAACTCAATCCAATTCATCATTGGAATTGTCAAGTTTCATTTTTTAACAGAACTGTTCCATCCCATCCCATCCCATCCCACTTCAACTTCCATTCTCATAAAGATAGAGTGATCTTAGCCAAGAACAAACCTGATAAATTCAAGTTTCTTAGAGAAACCTGTAAGATCCTGGAATTTTCCTTTCTATTTCCTCTTCAGCTTCCATTTTCTGCCGGTTCTTCATATAAAAGATCCAATCTTTCTTTCCAATTCGGCAGCTTCTGAGGATCTCCAGTTTTAGTAATCCTCTGTTTCATTATAATCTGAAGAACTGTTCATTCTCTCTGAACTTGAAGCGAAAGTTTGGTATACAAACCATCATGATGCCCACCAACTCACCAATAATGGAGCATGAACGAGAAGGAGATGGTTACTTTGACGGGTATGAACAAGAGACCTCTTCAGCTGATATGTGCAACTGTTTTGGACTCTTCTTTAGATCGTCCCGTAACGAAAATAAAGAACAAAAGCATCTGCTGAACCAGACAGGAGAGCAGAGACAAACATGGGCGGCCAAGAAACTGAAGAAACTGAAGGAAACTTCAGAAGTTTTAGCAGGACCTAAGTGGAAGAACTTCTTAAGGAAGTTGAGTGGATATGGCAAGAACAAGAAACAAAAGAATAACCAGTTTCAGTATGACCCCCAAAGCTATGCCTTGAACTTCGATTATCGTGCTGATAGTGATGAAGATAATTCGGTTCGTAGTTTCTCTACACGATATGCTACTCCTTTCTTGGACGATAGGAATCAAAACGGGTTGTAACAAAGATTGCTACTTGATCATATAAATTCTTCAATTGAAGTAACATTCTGTTGTATATTTTTTTGTTCTTTCTCTGCAAACATGTATGTGTTAGATTTTCATCACTTCATCAACAATTCTTGCCATCTGCTGAATCAAATGAGAATCAATTCCAGAGCTTATAGTTTATACCACAGAAGATGGTCTAAGAGAATTCTCTCATGAGGAAGAAAGGGTACGGCCGTTTCAAAGATCATGCCTTTGATTACTGCCAAACATATTCTTACCAGCAGAACCATCCTGATTCGTAACCATTGTGTAAATCCAACTTGGTGCAAAAGAATCACACTAAAGACTAGAGAATTCATACATTAACAGAATCTGGTTTTCTCAGAAACCAGTAAGGTTACCTAAAGCATATAGTAAAACAGTTGAAACAGGCTCTCTTGCAACTGTATCAGATAAAATTTGTAGGTAAGTAGAAATATTTTATCAAGGATCAACCACAGATCATTCAAACCTTCAGATCTTTTAGATACCTCTCAGAAGTTCTATCAAACATTTCTCAATCAACCATTTTGACACGGTACCTTAAGTTTGACGAACATTAACTAATAAGGGGGACCAGTGAGCTAAGGTTGAGTGTCCCCTTCTGATATAAAATGTGGTCCATTCTTCATGTGGAACAGACAACCATACACATGTTGGGTTGCCAAGTCTTTCCACAACCATATATCTTGTCATAGTGTACAGGTAAGGACTGAACAAGCAAATCATAGCATTTATTTGGCATACTACATTCCCTTTTATTTTTCAGATAAACAATAATTAAGTGTTCAACGAGTGTAAACTATAGAATTCAAGAAGATGACTACCCCATAAAACAAAGTTTATGATCATTTCTAGTACAGTACAAACAAAGCAAACTTGTATTGTAATTGGCAGAAGAAAAAACTAGCCAAGCTACTATTGGCTTCACCTATAATTTAAAAGCTAGTAGTACACCCATATGAATGGTTCGGCATCACAAGCATAGTTGTCAACAAGAAATGAGAGGTGAAACTTTTACATAACTGAAAAAGCAACACCTTTACCCAAGTTGGCAAGCCTAAACAAGCACACAATAAGTATATCCAAGCAGGAATTTTTATTTATTCTCCCAGAGCAATTCTTCTCCTGTTGGAGTATTACTCATTGTACTCTGATGCTGACTTTCCAAGCAAGGACAGGGAGCAAAATTTAGCAGCCTCCTGATATATTTACATGAAGAAACGTTTCCGCTTGTTTCACCTGCGTTGCTTGTTGACTCAGTTGCTGCAGGAATTGAAGCAAAATTTGGACAACAGTAAATTATGCAGTCATTACCTTACTTCTTGCGTTTGGTCTTCAATGTCGATCCTGAAGGGCTGCTGTGCCAGTTCCTCTTTCTTTGGTTTATGAACCAGTTATTAATCTGCTTCAACTGCAAGCCTGTTTCCTGTACCAATTTTGCTTTGTCTTCCTCCTACAGCAATGTGAATCAGAAAAAACTATTGAGGCAACGTTAGAAATAAAAAATGGGTAGGAAAATATGTTACACATGAAGTCACATACAGTTGGGTATGGCCACTTAGAATGTGATTGCCACCAAGCTTTTAAGATGGAAGCTGTATCACCAGGCAGCTTTCCTGCTCGTCTCTTACGTAGTATTTCCTCCCTAATGTCCACAATCTTCTCCTTATAATCCTGTATCAGCAGAAATCTGCTTAATCGGACCTGTTTCACCAAGTAAAGACTAAAGAGTGCCATTTTCACTGATTTCCGATCTAACCTGTTTCAGTTCATGCTTCAGTTCTAGCCTAACACGATCCATCAACGACCTCTCAGTTTCAGTGGGGACGAGAGGACCAAAACCCATGGTATCAGGGCCATCTAGACTTCCATCATACAAGTTGGTATCACTATCCGCATGGTCTTCATCATCATCAGACATTGTGGCACCTGTGCCTTCTCCAGGTGATACACCTGTGACACAAGAAGCATTATGAATTACGTACTTAGTTTAGTTGCTCCGACCTGACTAACTTTCATGTTTGGATTGGGGGAGAAACTGATCTAGTTGAACTTGGAAGGACCCTACAGAACCAACAATGTTCAGCTCACAACATTTCCATGTATGGAGACATTCTTCAAATTATTTAACATATTAGTTTAAGGATGAAACCAAAAAAAAAATACAGCAAAAGATCAAGAAATCACAAATCAGGTTCTTGAGATCAAGGATGCCTACATTAATAAATTCTAGCACAAACTTAGATCACTAGGTAACCCAAGTTCATTGTGACAAAGAGATTTTTATAACAGATAGTAGCATTTCAGGGTCTGCGTAAAGCTGTTTGTGTGATTTTTCTATTAAAAACGAAGGTAATATGTGAAATCTTCAGTTTTTTCCTTTTCGCTACCCCTATTACATAGGTACAGCCTTTGAATCAATAGAGAACGTCTAAAACTACAAAAGAAAAGGTTCAGCAAACAAGGATTAACTGCAAACAAATGAGATGTATCAGACAACAGTCATTCGCACGAAAGAGTGACACAATCTAGCACTACCAGGAAGATCTGATATGACTCCTGAACAGGCAAACACATGATATTCTCATATTAGTTAAAGAAGAGAAATTAAGGTGCATTTACCTGTCAAGCTTTGTAGAGATTGTTCAAGCTCCCAGCAAGCCATAACTGCCTCCATAGCATGAACACGGACATGTTGTTGCAGTTGGTCTTTAAAGGAACACAGAAGTAGAACATAATGTGTCTGCATCAGAAGAAAAAGAGAGAGTTGGATAGAGCAACTAGGAGATTGAGATGAAGAAGAACAAAACAATGCTAAATATGCATCTGAGCTAAAAGGAAGCAAGTATAGAAATAGGAACAACTACAGATTGCCAGATTAGGCTTGCAGGTAATCTATAAGTAATATTGTATTATTGTGTGTGCTTAAGAATCACTTACAAAGGAAACATTCAATGTGAAAGATATAAACACCTTAAACAATGCAGTTTATGCCTAAAGAAAAGGTTGGTTTTACTTATATCACTATGCACCAATACTAAAACATAAGTTTATACTGGCCTAAAGATAACTAAAATTTGTCAGAAAATTTCCAAGGGATTAGGCTGAATCTAATTGATTCTTGAACCATGATCCTACTTCAAGGTTCCATCCAATATATAAGGAATCTGAGAGAAGACTTAATTTATTTGGGATATTACAGAAGACATCAAGGCAAGCAATAGTTTCAATTTATCAAATTACAGTTAATAATATTTGCTTTGTCATTTGGATTTCTGTAGCGACCCAGAAAGTTCATAAACCTGTTCATCACAGCCATAATAACTGTATCAGTTGCAAAGGAGATGAAGCATCTGCATCACTCGCAGACAGAACTACTCTGTAACCAACCAAGGTGCAGTTATGCTAATTGCAAGGACATACTGAACAGTAAAACAATATTGGTCAACCAAAAGATTCATGATTTTATACTTGAGGAACCTACCAAAGTTTCTTTGATCACCAGAAACAGATATAATAAATAAGAAAAGTTCAACAGTGAGGGGAGAAACTTAATTGCTGCAGCTGCAAGCATTAAAATGACCAGAATTTTTGTATAATATCGAAAAACCATGATCAGATTAAATTGCCTTCTCAAAAACACTAAATTCTACCATTTTTGCAGAAACTTGGGCAAGTGTGTTTCATGTCATAACAAATTCTGTGAAATTAGGAACTCGTTATAAGAAAAAGACAAGCAGAAAGATAAAGAAAATAGAAACAGTCTTTCAAGGAAAGTCTGAAAATCCAATTTCATATCTTGATGATTTGATCTCTCCAAGAGGGAAGGAGAAGCATTCTTATTGTTATTCAGATGGTCAGCACGATTGTCCAGCTAGAACTTGGTTTTTCAGATTGAGTCCAACTTTCAAAGGCTTAGCGTCAAACGACAAAGTAACCATATACAAAACCTTCTGCTTACAAGGTTTGAGGAACTGTAAAAGACAAAAGAGAGAAACACTAACCATGAACTGGTCAAGTTCTTTCTCGTTCACAACGTGACCATTCCCCAACACCGAGTACTTAGCCACCACGTCCTGCGACTGAGACAATTGCTCGTCGATCCTCGCTAACTGGTCTACCGGTGTAGCTATCCTCAAACACGCCACATGAGCGGCTAACAATTGCTCGTACAACGGATGGCCTAATATCTCCGCCTTACACTTGGCCCTCTCCCAATTATCACCACCGCCACCACCAACACCATCACCATCCAAGAACTCCTCTTCACCACCATTGTTGTTGCCACTCTCGCTTTTACGGTTTCGGTTCAGTACATCTTCTGCCCGTTGAAGAACAGCGTTGTTTAGCCACGCCGGTCCCCCAGAGGCTGACGGACCCGGCGGCTGAAAAGCCATGTGACCAGAAAAATGATCTTGGAAAGCCATTTACAAGCAACTCACTTTCAGAACAACATTAGACGGTGTCCCAATAAAAGGACAAAGCTTTAACGTTCGGATCAGAAGGTATTCTACAAGTGGTCTTCTCTTCTATTCTCTTCTGGGAAAGAAAGAAAGTTAGCTCTAAAAGTCCAGACACCACCAGGAAGACTTGGAGAGGAAAAAAAACTCTTTTCTACTCTTGGTTGGTTGTTGAGGTCAGCTTAAACCGCCATTTGCGCAAAATCTAATCAAGAAAGACAAGATTTTCCATGGGAGACAACGATAAGCAATTCACCAATATTATAATATCTTAATTATCATTGGATCTGCAAAAATATAGTAGATTTTGTGGAGGTATCATAAGTAGGACTTTTTTTAAGCTCCAAGACAAAGCGTTGATGATATGGGCGTATGTTTCAATGGCTGCTTTGGGTTACACCAGAGAAAGGGACTGTGGCCTGTGAAGATGGGTCAAGTTTCAATCTTTCCACAGTAAGTCTACGGTGCCTACTTGTTGGCCGCATGCGAAAGGTGGGACGGCGACGGGGACACTTGTAGAGCTGAGGTTTCATGGACCACCAAAGGTGGGGACAACAGGTGGGAACACAGGCCGAAAAGAATCTAACGAATCAACTTCGTACAACTGTAAGTTGCAGTTAAGGCAGGGATTGTAGTTGAGCGTGTCAGAATTTGACTTGCCGGTTTCTATATTACTTGGCCTCTGCACCAGTCCCGTTCGAGCAGGTAGTGTCTGTGGTCCCTCCATTAGATAAAACAGCTTTCTTGCCCACTTAGCCAACTGGCACTTCAAATTTTCTTATGGTCCCCACCGGTCACCGGCCACCGGAGAACCAAAGATTTTTAATGCTATCACAAGCCTGTCATTATTCTCAACTGGGCTATTGCTTTTTAGACCTCTCTTGATGGATTGACCCAGCCCAATTAGGGTTTTCCCTGGTCAGCGTAACAAAATTTTGATATTTTGGGCCTTTGTGAGTTGGGAAGAATGTGGCTACAAAGGGCTTGATCTACAATGATTTCAAATTCAAGGGGTGACATACTTATATGAACTTCCATATTTCTTAAAGTTTGAATCTTTACCGTGAAGGTAGGTGATGTATGCCCCAAGTTAGTCCAACTGGTTCCAAACAAACTGAAAAAAAAAAAAGAGATCTAGAAATGAGGTTGCATCAGTTGATCCGAAAGAGCGTTATGTGCTGCAGAAGAAGCAATCCATGAGATTCAGTATCTTGAACTGTTGTATCTTTACATTCTTCTGTAACTTTTCCAAAAGAATTCAAAACGGAAAGCTGCTGTTTCTATATATATATGTATATCGACATGGAGGCATGTCAAGGAATTGAGTGAAGGAACAAAAGGTGGAGTAGACTAAGGGAGACTAGGAGAAAGAGATGGTTTTGTCACTTTCAACTCTCCACAATCGCTGATATAAACAGTTTTAAGAGGCCTGTTCCATATGGCTCGAGCAGTCTGTGCTCTTTCATCTCCAAGAAACTCAGCCAGGTCATTGAATTGGCGAATCCTTTCAGAGGGTTTGTAGGTTGGAATGGAAGCTATGCTTGTCAGAACATCTAACCCTGCAATACCAGTCAAATAACAGGTAATCAATGTGTTTGCAGGTGGAACGTAAAGGTTGAAGAACATATCTTCAGAATCTTCTTAAACAGGACCAGAGTCTCAAAATCCAAATTTCCAAGGAAATGCAACCTAGAGTTTTCTGTTGTCTAATCCCAAGAATGAACCAGAAATGCATTAGTCATGGACAAATCCATTGCCCATATTAATTGGTAGTCTTATCAGGAACGTTCAAAAAGTCTCACAGTCCCTTATGTCTATTTCTGCGTGAAGCTCTTAGTCATTTCTGAATGAACAAATTGAAGAGAAAGCAAATGCTAAAATCTTAATTTAGTAATAGCATAGAGGAAGCCTAAGATCTACAGAACATGATTATGCAGTTTCCAGTTTCAACATTCGAGATTGATTTTAGAAGATTGATACTAAACCATATGAATGAAGTATTCATCCTCTCCAATCTTTCAGCTCCATCAGAAGATGTTATCGCAGACAGCAATCTGATAAACTATACACAAACCATGACTAAAATTGCTATAAGCAATCTTAAAAAGCATCAAAAACAGCTCATAAATCAATGGAGCAAGTTGATTTTATAGAAAGCTCCAGAGTCAAAACAACTCTGGTAAAATTTATAACGCCGGATGGAGAAATCATCCAAATTTCTCTTCAAAGGTAATCCTATTATGTTTTCAACAATCTGTGCGGAAAGAGAAGCAATCTAATCTAAAAAATATGATGAGAAATGTCATGCAGCGTTTCAAAATCATGAAACTTCGACAAGGATTCTCTCCAAAACCGATCTGATAAGTTATACACAAGCCATGACTAAGAATGCTACATGACCACTTCAAGGTCATCATTCTCTCCAGAAAGAACATTGGAACTATCACTAAAATTCAGTGAGAAACATAGCCACAACAACTAAAGCCTCAGTTCATGGGACAAAGATGATGAATTTCATCTTTATATGTTCTGCTTCGAATGAATGATTGAGGAGTAGCAATTATTCATATTATTAATTCTACCAATCAATGTACCATTCCCCAATTTGGCACCAATACACAAGAAAGAAGAAAGAAAAAGACCTTACCTTCAAGCACCACACCGAACACAATGTTCTTGTTGTCCAACTCTGGACAAGGACCAGGCCCAGTAGTAATCAAAAACTCAACATTCCTGTAATTGGGATTAAGCTTAAGATCCTCCTCATCATCATTCTCAGACAAACACAGAGACACTACTCCAGGACGAGAATGCGTGAGCTTGAAAGCCTTAGAATCAACAGTCTCGGTGTTCCTCACCAAGTCCGACGGAGGCCTCACCTCACCCCTGTCCCTCCTCCCCTGACGTCCTGCTAGCAAAAACTGGCCGGGAAAGATTTTGTGGACGAGGGTGTTCTTGTAAGACGAGGAAGTGCACATGGTCTTGAAGTTGGAGACAGTGAGAGGTACGAGGTGGCCGTAGAGTCCGAGAACGAGGCGGCCGAGGGGAACGGGATCTGTACAAAGGGTGGCGAGGGTGTCGGAGAGCGTACGGTCAGGTCGGAAGTAAGTGGGGCAGATGGAAAAGTCCATGAAAACACGGTCGGTGATGGTGGTGTCAAGGGGTGACACTGTTGGTGGGAGGGGTGACAGAGAGGAGAGGGTCGTGGAGAGGAGGAAGGAACGGCGAGACACGGCGGAGAGGAGTAGAGGAGGGACATTGTTGCGGTGGTGGGGGTGGTGGAGAAAAGGTGGGGGCGGTGGAGGGTTGAGACGGAAGGCCATGGGTTGAGGCTGAACTTGAGGCTGAACTTGTGATGTAGACATGCATGATCGAAATCATCGAGCGGGCAGATGATTTCGGATAAACTTAATTTAATTAAAATATAATTTATATTTATTCGATCTAATTAAATATTGTATTTAATTTAATAATTTATTTTTAAAATTAGGCAAAAGTCAACATACCACAACACAAGCTCCCTATTTTGTAAAGATCTAAGAAAGGTAATAATGCACGCAATTTTTTCTATGTTTTTTGTGACTTGAACTTATAATTTTAAATTTATAAATTATAATATTGTTTTCAAAATTTTATTTAGAATTAAAATGTCAACTTAAGATTAATTAAATTTAGTTTTAAATTTTTAAAAAATTTAATTTACAAAAAACTCAAATCCAATAAGTTTTTATCTTAGTAAATAAAAAATAAGAAAATATTGATAAATATTTTAGTTGGGATAGAAAGCAATTTATATTTGTAAAGAAACTATAAAAAATTAACTCAATTTTAATTAATTATTTAAAAAAATTTATGTTTCATAATGGAATTTAGGTGGAAAGTGATGTTCTTAGGAAATTATGAAAAATGATTAATTTTAACAATATAGTGTTTAATTTTATAAAAATATCATTATAATTATTAATTTCAGTTACTACATTTCTTTAAAAAAATCACATTTTACCAATGTTTTCAAAGTCGGGCCAAAAGTTAAATAGTTAAGACGAAAGGTTTAAGGTGTAAAAGATCTGACTAATAATAGATCGTCATAAAATCGGTTAAAGATCGAATAAAATTGAAGAATTTAAAAATGATTGAAAATTTTTTCCTTATTTATCGAAAAATTTAAAATTTAATTAAAAATAGATTGTTAAATGAAAAATAATTGGTTTATTTTAGTTTATAAAAACTGATTAGTTTACGAAAATTATTCGATTAATTAATCAAATTATCGATTTTTAACCAAAAATTTATGAAACTAATTCAAACTAAAAAATTAAATTTCGAACCAAAATGTTGATAAATTCAAAGTTTTTATTATAAAATCGATCAAATTGGTTGAGTTTGTAAAACATTGCATTTGATAAACTCCATCTTTTTCATTATTTTTTATAATATGAATTAAAACTGAAAATTTTTGAAAACAACCAGATTATTATCTATTATTTTTAAATTTTTAAATCATAATAGAAACTTTGAAATAAGATTTTTTAATAATCATGATAAAAATAGATTATTCTTTAAAATTATTACAATTTAAATAAATAAGTATCAACAATTATTCATATAATACAAAGAATAATACCACTGTCGGAAAAAGTCAACAAGGAAAAGAAAAAGTGGATAAAAGAAAACTCTATTGCTAAACAAAAAGAACACACACCTTAAACAAATAAAAAGGTCTATATTTATAGGCTACTGTAAAAATAGAAAAAAGCTATAAAAAAAACTGAGAACGTGACAGACATCTAACACATTTACTTATCACTACTTTGACTAGGTAATGAGATAACAAATTAAAGAAGACCAATTCAAACTTTGAATCACATGTTACCACTCCCACTTGAATAACTTCTCCTTTGGTGACAAGGCTCCGAATGAAGTGATAACAAACATTGATATGTTTTGTTCTTTTGTGGTAAGCTTGATTCTTTGCCATTGCAATGGCTGATTTGTTATCGCAAAACATCTCCGATGCTTCAACTTGCTTTTGTTTAAAATCAGCAAGAACTCTCCTAAGCCAAACTACTTGACAAGCTGATACAGTTGCTGCAATATATTCATCCTCTGATGTCGATAAGGCTGCTACCTCCTACTTCTTTGAATTCCAAGAAATGGCTCTAGAGCCAAGATTAAACAAGGTACCATATGTGCTCTTTCGATCATCCATGGAACCTATATGATCACTATCAGTACAACCTCTCAGTTTGAAGTTTGATGCCTTAGAATACCAAATTCTCATCTCCGCGATTCCTGCTACATATCTCAAAATTCTCTTCTCGGCTCTAACATGAAGCTTGCTTAGATCATGCATAAACCTGGACACAACTCCAACTGAGAAAGCAATATCCGGTCTAGTATAAGACAAGTAGTTTAAGCCTCCAACAAGACTCTTAAAATATGTCGCATTCACAAATTCAGAACCATCATATCTACTCAACTTCTCATTCACATTCATGGGTGTCGCCTCTACTTTGTAATTCACCATATTAAACTTCTTCAAAAGGTTCATTGCATACTTTCTTTGTGAAATAAAGATCTGATCAAGACATTGTTTCACTTCAAGACCAAGAAAATAATGCAATAAACCTAAATTTGTCATATCAAAATTCGTCATCATGCAAGCCTTAAATTCAGCAACAATTGACTCACTAGATCTCATATAGATCATATCATCAACATATAAGCATATTACCAAAAAATCACCATTACCATTCTTCTTTAAATAAAGCGTAGGCTCATTTTCGCTTCTTTTGAATCCATTATCCTTAAAATAAGAATCAATTTTGAAGTATCATACTCGTTGTGCTTGCTTTAAACCATAAAAAGCCTTTTTCAACTTATAAACTTTATTTTCATTGCCATCAAAAACAAAATCTTTATGTTATGAGACATAAACCTCTTCTTATAAATCTTTGCTCAAAAAGGCATATTTAACATCAAATTGGTAAATTGGCCAATTCAGTTGAGTAGTTACGGCTAAGAAAATTCTTATCGTTTCAAATCAGGGCATCGAAGAAAAAGTTTCTTCAAAATCGATACCTTGTTATTGAGAATACCCTTTTACAACAAGCCTCACCTTGTGTTTTTGGATGCTCCCAACTGCATTATACTTTGTTCTATACACCCATTTGAGTCCAATAACATTTTTTCCTTTCGGTAAGTCTACCAAATCCTAAGTCTAAATTTTTTGAATAGATGACATATCCTCTTCCATAGCTTTATGCCCTTCACTTTCTTTTACAGCTTCTTTAAAGCAAATAGGATCTGAAACAAATAAAGCAAAAGTACAAGAGTCATAGATTTTCTGTAGGGATCTAAATTTCTATGGAGGAGTCTTGCTTGACGAACATGATGATGATGAACCATGGCTTGTAGAAATGGAAGAATTGCCACTTCCAGAGCTGAAAATTGTTGTTGTTTTATCTTGTGGTGGTGCAATATTCTATTCTAAAACTTGTTGATGTTGCTGCTCATTTTCTTCATTCCAAACCCAATTTGCATTTTCAATAAACACTAAATCCTCGCTGATGGTAGTCTTGCCACTAATGGGATTATACAACTTGTATGCTTTAGATTGAGAACAATAACCAATGAAGCCATATTTCTCATATTTTTTATCAAACTTATGAGCATGCGTCTTAACCAAAGCATTAAGCTATACAACCGAAAACTCTTAAGTGGTTTACCGATAGTTTTCTACCTATCCAAGCTTCAAATGGTGTTTGATTATGAACTGCTTTTGTAGGAGATAAATTGAGAATGTATATTGCAATTGCGACAACTTCAGCCCAAAAATAAGTAGGAAGACCTTTCATTTTCATCATGCTTCTAGCCAACTCTACTACCATTCGATTTTTTCTTTTAGCTACACCATTTTGTTCCGGTGTATAAGGTGTCGTAAGCTCCCTACAAATTTCATTTTCCTCAGAAAAAAAACATTAAAATTAATAGAAACAAATTCACTTCCTCTATTAGTCCTAGTGTTTTTATTAGAAGACCACTTTTCCTCTCCACAAGTGCTTTGAATTTTTTGAATCTGTCAAAAACTTCCGACTTGTTTCCCAAGAAGTATACCCAATTCATACAACTGTAATCATTTGTAAACAACAAAAAATATCAACTACCACCAAGAGATTCAGTACTCATTGGCCCATATAAATCTGCATGTACAAGCTCAAGACATTTAGAAGCTCTCCAAGTTATCCCTATAGGAAAAGGTTTTTTTACTTTGCTTTCCCCAAACACAACCTTCACAGAAACCAAGATTTTCAAGTTTCAGTAATCCAAAAATCATTTCTTTTTGTTGCAACAATTTCAGACCACTAATATTTAAACGCCCGTAACGCAAATGCCACAATCTAGTTTCATTGTCTCCTCTAGCAACCATAGCACACTTCTCAACCATTGAAACTTCCAATGGAAACATTTTGTTTTTAGACATTGGAACCTTGGCAACGACCTGATTTTTTATCTTTAATGGTACAAAATCCATCATCAAACAAAACTAAGTGTCTACCAAAAACAAAATTGAGTATCCACCAATCATTAATTGTCCAATACTAAGCAAATTATGAGACAAACTCGAAACAAGCATCACATCTTTTAAAAGTTAGCATTACCTTGGCTTGTTTTAATGCTAACGATACCTTTGCCCTGAACTTGAATCTTTTTATTGTCTCCTAATGTCACCTCTATTTTTTTGGACTCATCAAACTCCTTAAAAAAATAACTTTGTTCCTATCATGTGATTAGAACAACCACTATCCAAAAATTAAATGTGGTTAGTTTTCTCCTTCTCACAAAATAAAGCCATAAATAACATATCATCTTCTTCTGCAAAACTTGCTTGGTTCTTTTCATTCTTTTGTTTTTGCCAACAAAAAGCTTCTATACGACTTGGTTTTTTGCAATAATAACATTTAAAATTCTTATTATGCCTCTCCCCATAAGAGCTGCCTTTGCCACGACCTCTACTGCGGCCTCTTTCACAAAAGCCACCTTTGCCGCGGCCACGATCAGAGAAATTTTCTACCATTTCCTCTTTGACCAAACTCCCCCTTTACTTGAAAAGCCTTTTCTTCTTTTTTTTTTTTCATGTGACCTAAGCAGCCTTTCCTCATGAGCTTGCAACGAATCCATCAGTTCACCAAACGAATAAACAAACAAATCGTGAGCTTCCTCGATAGCAACAACGTGTTCAAATTTTGGAGTGAGACTCCTTAACACTTTTGCAACGACAATATCTTCAAGCAAATCGTCACCATATGACTTCATTTAATTAACAATATATGAAACTCTAGATAAATAAACTTGAACTGATTCACCATTTTTCATAAACGAGGTTTCAAGTTCACGACGATAGGTCTATAACTTTACCGTCATTATCTTTAAAGAACCTGAAACTCTTTTTTCAATATTTGTACAGCTTGCAAGGATGTGCTTGCTGCTACGATTCTGGAAAATTTTGATTCATGGACTATTTGTTGGATAAAAAACAGAGCTTTGGCATCCCTTTTAATTTCCTTCAACCTTTCTTTCTCCTCTTCATCAGGATCTACCAAATCAACAAAATCATACTCCGCCAGATCCCAAAGATATTGAAACATAAAAAGAGTTTTCATTTTAATACTCTAAAACTCATATTTTTCTCCGATAAAAATTCACAGGAGTGGCTGCAAAGATGAAGAAGTGGCATTTGTTGCCTATCTAATCCTTGTTTTCTCGATCTCTCGTATTTGTTTATTATTGCTCAACAAAATGAATACGCAACAGTTATGGGAGATGGTGTGGCGGCTTCCTTCATCACCTGGGTCCGGCTTCCCCTTTCACTGTGGAGCTTTGGGGTGTCCACTCGAGCCTTTCACTGGCTTGGGCCCTAGGATACCGCAAAGTGATTGTGGAAGTTGATTCCCTAGAGGTCATTAACATCCTCTCATCTTTCAGATTCGTTTTCCCTGACGATCTTTTGTTGATGACAGGTATTCGCAGATTCCTTCACCGGGCTTGGGAGGTGCAACTCCGACATGTGTACCGTGAGGGCAACCAGTATGCCGATCGGCTGGCGTCGCTGGCCGCAGCTTTCAGTCCTGGCTTGCATATTCTGCCAGATATGCCGGAGACCATTCGGGACCTCTTCCTTCGCGACCTTTATGGCGTTTTGTACCGCAAAACTCTGGGTTAATTAGGCTTTTATTTTCTTTTGTAGAAAAAAAAAAGTCTATATTTATAGGCTACTGTAAAAACAGAAAAAGTCAACAAAAAAAAAGAACGTGACAAATATCTAACACATTTATTTATTACTACTTCAAACTTTGGATTACATGTTAAGAACCACTAAATAAGAAATATAAATTTGAGTCATTCCTTAAGAAAACTAAAGAACAAGGTTCTTCCTTCTTTCCAACTTCAGGTTTCTTCGAACAAAGTCACGTCACCTTCCTGAACTCCGGCGAATGATTCCTACCAAAAACCGGTTTCTTAAGGTGACCCCAAAGTTCCTTCATTTGCAGCACGAACAAGACAAGAAAGCTTGGAGCTTGCACGAATGGACAAGGAACGTTGAATCCACTGCCCTTTCAGGGGAAACGACACACATTTTTGAGCCAAGCAAGTGTTGGAAGAAGAAACCCGTTTTGGGCTGTGAAGCTCGCACTTGCAGTTGCGATGGTACGGCCTTCTCTGGATTTCCATCTCCTGAATCGATATGCTCCCATCGAAGACTTGATGCAGCATAATCATGTCAGCTGCTGCTGCTCCAATGGCCATTCTCTTGAGAGACTTGTTTTCCTATTCGACGAAAGGTCCGTGAGATGTGGCTTTGTGTTTGTGCAGCGAATATTTATTGAAATGCTTCAACTAAAGCTTTAGTTGGTTGGTCGTTATCGAGATAGACCGGAAGCAGCTGATAGGAAATCTGGTTTGAAGGTATCAAGTTAAGTTCTTTATTCTGTTACCTTTGTGTAGGCTTGGCAATTCTGATTCGGGCTAGCTCGGCCCAGTCTGATTCGAAGCTAATCCTTTGTGTAGGCTTGGCAATTCTTATTCGGGCTAGTTCGGTCCAGTCTAATTCGAAACTAATTATTTTTAAAATTTTTGTTTAAATTTTGATCCGAGTGATCTAAATTATTTTAATTTTTAAAATAATAAATATATTAATTTAATTAATAATTTTTTAAATTAAACTTCAAAATTATAGATGAATAAATTATATTTCAAAATTTTTAATTTTATTCAATATTTAGTCGTTTTTTCTACGGTCTAATACAACCTTTTAAATTTTAAACTTCTTGTTTTACCGTTATAACTTTTAATCCTAATTTTAAAATATTGGAATTTATTTGCACAAATCCTATATTTTTATTCATCTTATCTTTTCTAATTAAAGTAAAAAAAATCCATTAATTATCTTTGAGACGTTTAAATGAGCTGCATTAATTTGCCGTATTAGGAAACTTTCAATATCAAAGTTTGGTTGGCAGTTTTTTCTCACTTTAATGCCTATTAATGAAGCCTACCTACTAGTTAACTACCAACTTCTTTACTAACTAATTAGAAGCTTCCACTTTTATTGTTATTTAATAACCGAGTCCCCATAATTCAATCCATTCTTAATAATTTTAATAATCCTTTATATTATAATAGAAAATAGTTAAAATTTGTCTATCTTAGTGTCCAAACTTTAAATTTTTTGTGTAATATATATTCACGTTATCATTCTACCGGACAATGTTTTAAAAATCAAATTGGAAGTTAAACCGATGAGACCAAAGATTTAAATGGTTCAATCGATATTAGATCATCATAAAATTGGCTAAAATTTAAATAAATTTAAAATATGATTAAAAGATATTAAAATTTGAAATTTAATTTAAAAAAATTGTTAATTGAAAATTATTTTTTATAAGGACTTATTAATTTACAAAAATTGACCGATTAATTAATAAATCGATCAATTTTTAACGAAAGCTATTAAAATAAATCGAACCAAAAAATTTTAAAACTAAACTAAAGAAAAAAAAATTCAATATTTTTCCGGAGCAAAACAGCTGTTTGCCCTCATCGGGACAACATAAATTCAATTATGTAAGAAATGACTTAAATTTATACAATTGAAATATAATATTTTTTATCAATATTTCCATCTTTATAAAATCTGATAAAAAATAAAAAAAAGGCATTCCTATTTTCTTAAACAAACCAATTATTTACATAAAAACATAATCCGTATCTTTCAACTCACATAAATATCCACCAGTGTGTCATGTTTCTATTGAAGACAACATACGAACGTGATCTTCCTCCCGCCTTGGACAACTCGAAAGAGCAATACCGCCTCACGATTGCACACCAGAGACCTAAGAATTTATGCTTAAATTGTCTTAAAAAAGCGTTATGTCCAGAGCCTGGAAGGCATCTCCCCAAGTTGCCGTTTTCTTCAACTTTTTGTTGTCGCGGAGACGTGTTTTATGTGTGTCGTCGTCCTTAAGATGCCACCAAGAGGGTTCAGAAGACAACTACAAGGTTTCGAAGGAAGGATGTTTGTGACTGATCCCTTCATGGATAAGAGTTTTGGCCGGTTACAAGCTTTTTTTAATTTATGCATACGGTCTCAAATTAACCTTAGGAGTATTTAATAATTTATAAATTATTTACGATTGAATTATTTGTTAATAAAGTTTAATAGATAAATATATTAGAGTCCTTATATAATTCAATTTTTTATGTTTTTAAAACCATCGTTTGCCCTTTTATCATATTGTTTAACTATTGTAAAATCATTTTATTTTTATTTTCAATTTTTATGTAGGTAATTTGAAAATAATTTAATCTACTAATTAAGGGTAAAATTGCATACTACTAATCAACAGACGTCCCCATATCTCACGTCTCAAAAAAAATTCTATTGATGTTGTTACACAATCATTTTGTTAATTAATTATTTTACTTAAAACCACTCGGCAATAGAATTCTCAAGTTTTAATATTAAGTTGATTTGAAATTATAAATAGATAAAGAACTAATAAAATATAACATGAAAATTGAATAATGCTATGTAAAGTTAAATTATAATTTTAAAAATAAAAAATAAATCTATAAGCATGTAAATAACACTTAATCAAGAGATCTTAAATGCGATTGTGACTTAATAATATTAAAAAAGAATTAAAATCTCTTCAAAATTTAAATAATGTGGCATGTCAAACATTTAATAAAATTTAAATTATTAAGTTAAATTTAATTAAATTAAATTTTAGATCAGATATTATTTTCTGAATTTTAAAATAATATTGTTATAATTTTAAGATTAAACGAGTTAAAACCTGAACTCAATTATAAAATAATATTGTTTCTAATAAATAAATTATTTAAAATAATAACTATTAAAAAAATTAAAGTCTTTTTATTTTACGCCAATTGAGTTTGAAACTAAATTTAGACCGCACCCTTAAAAAGCTTGTGTCGTGCGGCTCGTCCCACCCGACTGCCATATGTAAGTTGGATGTGGGGCTCGGAGTTGCAGAGACAGACACCCTTTCCACTTGTAATGGGATGAGATTTTCGCAATAATATTAGAGTATCTTATTTTATTTTATAAATTTTAATTACTTATTTATACGAATCTCATATAAATTTATGCAATATTAAATACAATATTTATACGAAATTTATATAAATAAATAATTAAAATTTATGGCACAAAATAAGACACCGCAACGTAACGTTAAATAGAACATAAGATTCGAACTCACCTGAAAACGTCACAGATGACAGCTGCAATAATAGCAGCAATGTCTTTACACAGTAAAAAGAGTATGGGTCATATCAGAAAGATATTTTTATTACCCCCGCGCACTTGGCAATCCTTTTGATTAACTAAGCATTATTGAGATTCCATATTGGGCTTAATCTATGGTGGTTCCCATGTTTTCAGAAAACGAATAGTACAAAACCAATGAACCTGAGGCTTCGTTAACTTGATCTAAACCAACTTAATTACGCTCTAACGACGTAATTAAGAGGTGGAAGATGAGATTTTAACTTTCCTGTGCCTGTGGAAAGTATGTGATTGACCGTTCCACTCGAAGTGATCAACTTGTTTTTGGAGATCTACCGTAAAGCTGTCAAGAACTGGGACTGATGTTGAAAGATTCTGTAATCTTTGAACAAACATCTTATTTACTGGGTTGAAGTAAAAACCAAATTGGAAGTTTCATGGCTTAGATTTAAGAAAAAGAACATCTTTGTCAATAATTAATTCTCTTCTCATCATATGAAAAACCTCAAAAATCGACTGAAAGTTGATCGAGAAAGACCGTTTCTTGAAGAAGATGGATTGGAACTATTAAGAGTATACACATACAAGGTCTGGTTTACAACTACAGTACAGAGCCGAAGGAGATAAGAACATTAGGACCAGTCCCCTTGAAAAATTTTTGGATCAAAACCAGTTTCAAGGATCAAAAAACCTCACAAACAAACCTTTTTTTATTATCAGATCTCACAAGATACACAAAACCCTCCAAAGTCCAAAGCCTTTTTCTCATCATTGTTGCATAAGATTTAACCTGCTGTTTCTTCTCTTCATCTGACCATCCCAGCCTGAACCTCCCCGATCCTCCAACGGTTGCATCGACGGCGAAGAAGACGGTGAGGACTGGCACGAAGCTGTCAAAGCTAAAGACCCCTCACTCCAGGATCGTCTGATCGGATACGACACGTTCTTGGAGTTAGACGTGCCATGTGAGCAGTTCTTGCGATTCTTATGAAGTGCACACTGACAGTTACGATGATACGGTCGGCGTTCAATACCCATGTCGCCGCCGAACAAACAACCCTCACCAACGTACCGGAAAAACCCATCAGCAGCTCCGGCGGCCATGATTCCTCCGCGCCACCACTTTGGTTTTCTCCCTCTCTGTTTGAGAAAGTATTATTGAGAAAATGTCACCTTTCCGTTACTAACAGAAGCGGGGGCGATTTATAATAAGTTGGTGTTTGTTGTTATACGAGTTAGTGAAATTTGGTTTGTTTCGGTGTCTTTGAGGTAATATTGTCGTGTCTTGTGCTCTTGGTGAAGACCAAGCCAATGTTTTTGGCTTTTGGTGAAGATTTCCTCCGAAGTTACCGACATCAAGAAACGCGTAGGTTGAGTGTTTTACTCTAAATCCGAAACTCCATATCTAAAATATAATTTCGTCAGGAACTTAAAAGGTTGTCTTGCTGTTTTCCACCGTCAGAAAATGGAAATTTGGTCATTTACAGTTGAAGTGGTTGAAATCTCGGCTAAGAAGAATATTCTGGACTCCTCAAGTAGAGGTGGCAATTATAAACAAAGGATAAATATATGAGCTGAATTAATTGTATTCATTAAAAGAGGTGTATATATAAACAAGTTTACAACAGAAAATCTGTGAATGCTGTGAGAATAATGGAGAATCAATTCAAAATAAAACAACCACAAAATCTGCAACTGATTAACAAGAAGCAGAAGATCAGGTTATAATAATTGAAGAAGAACTTAAACAGCTGTTAT
>JAOTAX010000197.1:1017954-1040324 GCA_025629825.1 Erythroxylum guanchezii
TCTGGTTCGTGCATTTCTTGTTCTCATCAGTGAAGCTGGATTGATCACTTCCTTTTCAAAATTTGATTCATCAACCATGAGAATTGACATATGAGCAGAAATGTGTGCGACCATTTACAGTAGATTACCTGTTTTCATGTTTGATCATCTTCCAGTTTACTTTACTGGAAAGCTTACGAATGTAATGAAAATAATCCATTACCAGTTTTGAGATATTCTTTATTAGATCGCCTTATAGCTTCTGAAGTCAGAAAATCATGTGAACAAAAATCATTTGTATGGTGTTCAATTGTTGTACGATTATTTTACCCTCCCTATCTAAGCTTGGACCTTCCTATCTAAGCTTGGCAAAAAGGTCCGGTCTAGGCCCCGTATTCAGGATTCACTCTAAATACATTTGAATGAATCATCCTTTTTATGGATGCCTACTAGGCAAAGTTTAGGGCCCGTCTCTTACAGCTATCTTCAGGCATGTTACTTGGTTCTGTGGAAAAAGCTAACAAAGTATTTGTAGTATTCCTTTCTCGAGGTCAACCATATTGTTTGTTATTTATGCCTAGCTGTATTTGGGTGTCTAAACCACAACTGGGTTCCTCTCAGGCAAGTTGAACTTATTTGCCATTAGAATTCCATATGAATGCAAGCAAGCAGGAGCTTCATGGTTGTCACTTATAACTGAATTGCTGAAGAGTGACATAAAATAATCTTGATTCAAGGTTGGATTTCAAATGGTTGTTGGTCCTTGCTCCGTTTTGCTCCAATCCCTACAGCATTTCTTTAAGAGGTAACCATATTAATTTAGTTCGAGTTTGAGCTAACTTATTATGATTGGTTAAAACATTTTTGAGAAACTAAATCTAATCGATTTGAATACTTGAACTGAAAACTAGTCAAACTGGAACAAAATTTCTGCTTTGGTTTTTCTATGGGAAAAGCTTGTACAAGAAACAAATCCTGCCATAAATTCCATAAAGAAGCTGCCGTAAAAGCAGTTACATGAAAGCTACACTAAGGTCTAAATCACCCACCACGTCCTGGGATGAAGACAACTCGTCATTTTCAACTTCAAACTCTAGTGAGTAGTGATTCACACTCCAACCATGAGTTCTTGTCAAGTTTATATATTGATATCAATGTGTTGGATACATTCATTGGGTTATAAACTTTCATCGAGAGTAATCAAGTGTTCTTATTGATATTCTGAATCTTCCAATTTCTTGGTTAAAATAATGTTGCTTCGATCATAAACAATAGGCTGTAATCTGCAAAAAATGAACAAAAAGTAAATAAATTTCTATCTCTACACCGTAGTTCACAACGGAAGCATGTTATCAGATAACAAGTTGTTTTCTCATCCAAAGTCGACGCGTTGACTAAACCATATTAAATTCCATGACAGATAAATGGGAAGTTGTTTTCTCCATTAAATTCATGTATTTAAGTCCACAGAATTCTCAGGAGACTCGTAGCAACCTATCTGGTATTCGTTCATCAATAGTGGTGAACAAAGTTTTGTCTCTTTGTTAGCTTCTGGTTCTCTTTTTCTCCTGAATTCCGTTGGAGAAGATGGCCGGAGGATCTTTCAGGCCGGTTGGTGTGGCCAAGGAGCGAGCAGAGCAGTACCAAGGCAGACTCACCTCGTCTGTGATAATTACATGTATTATTGCTGCTGTTGGAGGATCCATCTTCGGATATGACATTGGCATCTCAGGTATGTATATTTCTGTTCCAATTTTCATGATCAAAAAGTTCCAAGAACCTGTCATGGATTAAGAGTTTTGATAATAATTATGTTTGAATGTGGTTCTTTAAGATTAAGATGGATAGCAGTCATGAATTTCGGGAAAAAAAATGTCACGGAAATGGGGATTTTTTTTTAATTTCTCAAGATTCTTCTTTCCTGCCCACAAAAGGAAAAGTTACTGTTGCCAAGCTCGATTGTTCAACTCCATCCAGGGTCTTGAAAAACATCCTGGAAAGATTGGCATGAATACCTGTGAATGAACTTAAAGTGGGTTCTGGTTCAACACTTGAAATATGAATATATCTGATTCAATAATCAACAGGAGGGGTGACATCCATGGATGGATTTCTGGAGAAGTTCTTCCCTACTGTCTACGAAAGAAAACAGCATGCACATGAAAACAACTACTGCAAGTACAACAACCAAGGGCTTGCAGCTTTCACTTCTTCTCTCTACCTTGCTGGTTTAGTGTCGTCTCTCGTAGCAGGTCCTGTGACAAGAGTTTATGGTCGGCGTACAAGTATTGTCTGTGGAGGCATCAGCTTTCTCATTGGAGCTTCCTTAAATGCTGCAGCTATGAACCTGACTATGCTCCTACTAGGCCGTATCATGCTTGGGGTTGGCATTGGTTTTGGCAATCAGGTATCTTTGATGCTCTCTCTCTTCTTCAATTAGTTTGCAGGACTAATGAAGATGTCTAACTAACTATTTCATCTTCTGATTTCTCAAGTCTGTACCGGTATATTTATCCGAGATGGCCCCGGCTCACCTTCGAGGAGGGCTGAATATGATGTTTCAGTTAGCAACTACAATTGGGATTTTCACAGCAAACATGGTAAATTATGGAACACAGAAGCTTGAACCATGGGGATGGAGGCTCTCTCTTGGTTTAGCAGCAGTTCCAGCGACGTTAATGACGGTTGGGGGGTTACTCGTACCGGAGACACCGAACAGTTTAATTGAAAGAGGGCTGAAAGAAAAGGGAAGAAAAGTGTTGGAGAAGATCAGAGGAACTGAGAATGTTGATGTAGAATTCCAGGATATGGTGGATGCAAGTGAATTGGCTAACTCCATCAAGCATCCCTTCAGGAACATCCTGGAAAAGAGGAACAGGCCACAATTGGTTATGGCAATCTGCATGCCAACATTCCAAATACTCACAGGCATAAACTCCATTCTCTTCTATGCTCCAGTTCTGTTCCAAAGCATGGGATTTGGAGGAAATGCTTCCCTCTACTCATCAGCTTTAACTGGAGCTGTTCTTTGTTCTTCAACTTTCATCTCCATTGGAACTGTTGACAGATTAGGAAGAAGAGTCTTGCTTATCAGTGGTGGTATACAGATGATAATCTGTCAGGTAAAGCAATTCATTTCCATGCAAAACATTAGATTACAACTAGTCCTAATTTCCAACACCAAGTAATCCAATTTTGATGGAACAGGTGATGGTAGCTATAATCCTGGGGCTGAAATTTGGGACCAACGAGCACCTGTCAAAAGTGTTCTCAGCTTTGGTTGTTACTGTAATTTGTCTCTTTGTCTTAGCTTTTGGATGGTCATGGGGTGGTCTAGGATGGACAGTTCCAAGTGAGGTATTTCCATTAGAGACTCGTTCTGCTGGGCAGAGCATTACGGTAGCAGTAAACCTTCTGTTCACATTCATCATTGCTCAGTCCTTTCTCTCCCTCCTCTGTGCATTTAAGTTTGGAATCTTCCTCTTCTTTGCTGGTTGGATTACAGTCATGACCATCTTCGTTTGTTTGTTCTTGCCTGAAACCAAAGGAGTTCCTATCGAAGAGATGATATTACTCTGGGGGAAGCACTGGTTCTGGAAAAGAATCGTCCCTGAAATTCCTCAGGTTGATGACAATATCGAAACGGGTGAAAGGGTTGCAAGAACATAGTCCATGCAAAGTTCACGAATATTTTTAATGTTGTAAAACTGCTTAGTTCCTCGGTTGTTGGAGCCAATCAACTGATCCCTTTATTAACCAGGCACTTGCTTGCTAGTTGCAGAAGCAAGATGGTCTTTAATTCCTTTAGTACTGTAATCTATTGCAATTGTGCCTGTGTTTAACTATAATTTACAGATTTTTACCTTCCATTTTCTGCCAGAAATCTTTAATTACCCCTTCAAAAAAGTTGGAATCTTTGTATTAAATTTGGAATCTTTGTGAAGAAGATGATGAGTTTGATTTGGACAAGAGTTGAAGAAAGAATAGTTTATGTATCACAATCTGTCATCTTTGGAAGTTTGGATGTTAATTTGTGCATCTACCAACGTTTTAAAAATTGGACCGGTAGTCAAACTGACAAGATAAAATATTTAAAGTTTAAAAGATTTAATCAGTTAAAATCGACTAAAACTTAAAGAATTTAAAATATAATTAAAAGAGATTGTTTTTATTTATTTAAGAATTTAAAGTCTAAATCAGTAGGGATAACAATAGGTGGTCAACTCAGGCCTACCTAAAGTCCAACTATTCTAAATAAAACGACATAATTTTACTTAGAAGAGTTGGACTTTAAATAAATCCGAGTCAGGCCCGAATTTAATAAAAAAATGTTGTTTTATTTTTTTATTTTAAAAAATTAGCAGAGTTAGCTCATGGGTTAGTCCATTGTCATCCCTATCTAAATAAAAACAAGATTATTAAATAAAAATTAATTAATTAATTTTAGTTTATAAAAACTTATTAATCTATAAAATTGACTAATTAATTAATAAAATAATTTATTTTTAATAACAAGAGTTATTAAAGTAAATTAAATTAAAAATTTAACTAAAAAATTAGTGTATTCATAAATTTTATTATCAAATCAATTGAATTGATTTAATTTTTTCTTAAATGATATTTTTTAAAAAAAGTTTTGATGACGACAAGTCAGGTCTTTCTATTCTTAATCGGGTCGGAAAACCCTGGCCCATTATGACCCCTTTATGAAAAGAGAGGACGAAACAAATCAGTGTTCATCACGCGTGATTAGTCGTGAATTTGAGTGTGATTAAGACAAGTAAATACCAAATCAATAAAGCTTTGGATTAGGATTTAGGAGGCACCTCCTGCTTAGTCTTATCCCTTTCTTTGCCTCTTGTTTTACTCAAAAGATGCGTTCTGTTCTGCTTCAGTCTTCTCTTCTTCCAAGGCCACACGGTCTGTGGAGGATCTGTCTCACTTTTTCCTAATCAAGCTTTCTCAAATTATCCTCAATTATTGCCTAATAAAGTTAGTTTGGTACTATTTATTTATCACCGTTCTTTTATTTTTAAAAACTCAAAAAATATCTTTTTATCAAATTAAATTACGTCAATTTTAATTATTGATAATTTTAAAAAATCAAATACATTAATAATATATCAAATTTTCCAACCAAAAGTGACTGCGTTAACAGGTTGTTTTCTCACCAAAAATGTACTAACGACTTATTTTCTTATTGAAAGTACTTAACGATCGTCCCAACGTGCTGTTTTTTGCATTGGGATTAATAAATTTTATCTTAAATTTGAATAAAAATATAATTTTTTGGTCTTTGACTAGGGTATTCACCGGCTGATCCGGTGACTAATCCCTTCGCTAGTTTGTAGACATTTTATGAGGTGGGACAGCTAGCCAAAGGATTTAAGGCTGCTCTATACCCAAAGCCAAGGATCGAACCCCTGACTTTTGATTAAGAATGAATGAGTCATTGCCACTCAACCACACCTCTTGGGTTTGAATAAAAATATTTAAATGGTATGAAACGAAGATAAAAATTTGATATCTTTTTATCAAATTGAATTAAGTTAATTATTTAATATATTTTATTAATTAAATTAAGTACATAATTTCATGAAAATTAAAAAACAAAGAAAAGGGAAAAGAAAGCTTGAATGATACAAATGAATGGCATTTAATTGGTTGCAGAAGTAGAGATTCAGGCTGCTTTGAGCGCAGGTTTTGATTATAGCCCATTAAATGAGATGCAATAATAACAAACACACCGACACCGTGACATATATGATCACGGGACTCACTCTGGAAGTGTATGTATGTTTGTATCTATGGAAGTTGGCTGCATATGGGCTCTGTCGTGAAGTGATAATGAAGATACTCTAAATTTTTACAGTATCAGCTTCTCTTTTTTCCCATATCCAAAAATACAGAAAAAGCCATTAACAACCCTTCATTATTGTTTTGTCTCTTTCACTTAAATGCTTATTTTAAGTGAACTATCACTGATGGTGATTTTACTAACATTTTGTTTAGCTCGTCTAGGAGATGTTAATGTCCATCATTAGATTCCCATTTGCACCTTGAACGAATGTTGGCTATGGAGTTACTCGATCATAAAATCAGGAAAAAAGATGGTTGCTTTTTTCACAAAGTGTTTGTCTTTACTCTGCACCTGTTACTGTCATTTCATTTCAAGGACTCGACAATCCCAACAAGGATCTGCTCCATGTGAATGGTTTATGAAATTAAGAACTTTCATAACCTGAAGTAGAATAACTTTCATAGCCTGAGATATTGGGAATTTAAGGAAAGAAGATGGTGATGATAGTAAAGTTCCTGTCTTGAATTGTTTAATACCCATTTGAGATCAGAAAGCTGCTGATACATTTCTGGACTGTAACTGAGTCTGAAAAGAGAAAAACCAGAACTTTTTGTCTGAAACTTTTAAGAACCGTTTCAATAATACTAAATTACCGACCCCTGTGGATAATGGGGACAGAAAGCAGCAGAAAGACATATTTGTCAGTGGCCAACACTGAGAAATAAAACCAAGACCTAAAGACCCTTCTTGCCTCTAAAGCAATCTAATAATATTCTCATATCTAGCACTCGTCCTGAAACGTCGTTCCTTTCTTTTATGCACAACTTTCTCTAGTCCCCATGCACTGCGCATCCCAATAAAGTAGAAACACACACGTAGAAAAAGCTAAAACCTTGTAGTATTTAGAAGCCATATTTTGTCATCTCTTGAGGCGTTATCCTTGTCTATCTCCCTTCTTCACTGCGAGTTCCAATGGAGATTTTCCATTACTTTTGCTTCATTGCTTGCTTGGCCTTTACATTTTTCACCCTGGTTTTTGCCTTTGATCCCTACTCAAATGCCCTTGTGAGCTTAAAATCTGAGCTTGTAGATGATGATGATAACTTGGGGGACTGGTTGCTGCGTCCTGGAATGAATTCGTCAGTGGAAGTCCACGCGTGTTCTTGGTCAGGTATCAAGTGCAACAAGGACTCTACAGTGGTTATAGCTTTGGACCTATCTTTGAAGAACCTTGGTGGGATATTATCAGGGAAGCAGTTCAATGTATTCACAGAACTTGTTGATCTCAACCTTAGTTACAACTCATTCTCCGGTCAACTTCCGGAACAAATTTTCAATCTTTCTAACCTCAGGAGATTAGATATCAGCAGAAACAACTTTTCCGGACATTTCCCAGTTGGAGTCTCTGGTCTTCAAAACCTGGTGCTGCTTGATGCTTTCAGCAACAGCTTTTCAGGTCCACTGCCAGTTGATGTTTCTAAGCTCGAGTATCTGAAGGTTCTCAATCTAGCTGGAAGTTACTTCAGTGGACCAATTCCATCAGCGTATGGATCTTTCAAAAGCCTGGAATTTGTTCACTTGGCTGGAAACTTACTCAGTGGCAACATACCACCAGAACTTGGCAAGCTCAAGACAGTCACCCACATGGAGATTGGATATAATTCTTACCAGGGAACTATTCCATGGCAATTGGGCAACATGAGCGAGCTTGAGTACCTGGACATGGCGGGTGCAAATATCTCCGGTACAATCCCCAAACAGTTCTCCAATCTCACCAGGCTCCAGTCACTATTTCTCTTCCGAAACCAACTCAGTAGATTGGTCCCAGATGAGTTGGGCAGAATCTTGCCTCTTACAAGCTTGGATCTTTCTGACAATCAACTTACTGGCCCAATACCTGAAAGCTTTGCGGAGTTGAAAAATCTGAGACTGTTGAGTTTGATGTACAATGAAATGAATGGCACTGTCCCACCAGGCATTGCAAGGCTTCCAGCTTTGGAAACTCTCCTCATATGGAACAACTTCTTCTCTGGTTCACTTCCAGAGGATTTAGGAAGGAACTCGAAGCTCAAATGGTTAGATGTTTCCACCAATAATCTCATCGGAAGCATTCCACCCGATATTTGTGCTGGAGGTGTGTTGTACAAGCTTATGCTCTTCTCTAACAGCTTCACGGGCAGCCTTTCACCGTCTATTTCGAATTGTTCTTCACTTGTTCGTCTTCGAATAGAAGACAATTCATTTTCTGGAGATATCCCTCTGAAATTCAGCAATCTTCCTGGCATCACTTATCTTGACCTCTCCGACAATAAATTCACAGGTGGAATTCCCTCAGATTTGTCTCAGGCTTCCAGTCTTCAGTACTTCAACGTCTCCAACAATCCAGGACTTGGAGGTGTTATCCCGGAGCAAGTATGGTCTTTGCCACTCCTCCAAAATTTCTCAGCCTCAGACTGCAATATCTCTGGCAATTTTCCTGCAACTGGATCATGCAGTTCAGTCATGGTTATTGAGTTACGTATGAATCATCTAGAGGGAGATCTTCCACAAAGTATTTCAAAGTGCACGAGTCTTGCGAAGGTGGATTTAGCTAATAATCGGTTCACGGGTAACATACCAGAGGATCTTGCAGGCATTCCAGAGTTGAGTGTGTTGGACTTGTCACATAACAACTTCACTGGCTCATTACCAGCAAAATTTGGTGATTCTTCGAGATTGACAGTTCTCAATGTGTCCTTTAACAGGATCTCTGGTTCTATTCCCTCCAACAACTTGTTTAAATCGATGGGTAGCAGTGCATATAAAGGAAATCTGAACTTATGTGGGGCTCCTCTGCAACCTTGTCCGACGTTAAGGGCCATATTTGGAGGTAGAGGCGTAGGGAAGCTTACTTGGATTCTGCTACTGTGTTCGGGAGTGATTGTTTTCGTTGTAGCATCAGCTCTGGGTATATTCTATTTCAGAAGAGGAAGTAAAGGGCAATGGAACATGATCTCCTTCAGTGGACTCCCAAGATTCACAGCAAATGATATTCTGAAAAGCTTAAGTTCTACAGAATCAATGGCAGCAGTCTTTCCACCATCAGCTTCTCCTGGCAAAGCAGTTCTACCCACAGGAATAACAGTTTCAGTGAAAAAGATTGAACTTGAAACAAAGGAAATGAAGAAAGTCACAGAATTCGTAACGCAGATTGGCAATGCAAGGCACAAGAATTTGATAAGATTGTTAGGATTTTGCCACAACAAGCACATAGGTTATCTCTTGTACGGTTACTCATCCAATGGAAACTTAGCTGAGAAAACCAGTATGAAGAGGGATTGGTTGGCCAAGTACAAGCTTGTAGTTGGCATAGCTAGGGGACTTTGCTTCCTTCATCATGAATGTCACCCAACAATTCCTCATGGAGATCTGAAGTCAAGCAACACACTGATTGATGAAAACATGGAACCCCATTTGACTGAATTTGGCTTCAAATACCTGACAGGAATAGCAAAAGGCTCATCTTCTGAAACAGTTTCACCTAGAAAAGCAGGTAAATTGTAACTTGCTATATCTTCTTTAGTATAATCTGTTCCATGTTTTGGTTGTGTAAGCTTTACTTGCTACCACATATCAGACAAAGATAACTTTTCACAAGAAGTTAAAAGTTGAAAACAAGCCTGCAGCCTGTAATAATTCCATTACTAAAAGTCCAAGCAAAAAGTTGCTGCTTGTCTTGAGTATTCTCAAGAGTATATTCTGCATTTGTACCAACAAGACCAGGAAAACTGATTCACTGTTTGAAAGGAACTATTCTTAGAAATACAAGTCACTGGTTCATCCTCAACCTCAACTTTTATTTAATACTTTATCAGATGAATTCAACACTCCAATGAAAGAGGAGCTCTATGCGGATATATACAGATTTGGAGAGATTATCCTGGAAATCTTGACCGATGGCAGACTTACAAATGCAGGAGAGACCGTGCAACGCAAACCACTAGACTTGATCCTAAGAGAAGTATTTTCTGACAATGAAGCTGGCTCTAGTAGTTCTATTAAAGAAGAGATGAGACTAGTCGTCCAAGTTGCTATCTGTTGCACAAGAAGTAGACCATCCGAACGGCCATCAATGGAAGAGGCAGTCAAGCTTTTGTCAGGGTCAAAGTCACAGAAATACAGCAAGCTGATGAATCCAGATCATTACTGCCAAACTACAGATTAATGGAAAGTCATGGACATAATGAGTAGCTAGATACTAAGAGTGGTTGTTTGTATTTGATATTGTTGTTTGATAGTCACCAAAAAGGTTTCTCTGTAATGTATTGGTCTATATAAGTTTTTGCACTTTTAGCAGAAGTTTATGACCGAAAGATAAACTGATTCATGTCTCTTTTTCAGGTCCTCCTTTCAGTACCATGGACCTGGAAAAAGTTTATCTAGTACTGTGACAAGGGTTATGACTTCCCAGAATAACTGTTCAGTAATTTTTGCAGGGATCAAGAAATTTACGGGAAGGTTCAGAACTAACCTGTCTAAGGATGCATGTCTAAGATTACTTTTGAAGTTAAAGGTCGTTCTCTTTTAAGACTAAAGGGCATTCGTAGTGCTAATCATTGGAAAAATTAAAATGCTCAAACAGCACTTTCATCATTTAACCAAGCTTCAACCCTGAGGGGAAAAAAAAGAGAGCTTAAAATTGCAGTAGCAACTAGCAACACTGACTACACAATTTGAAAAAGGAAATTGGATCTCTAGTCCGAGTTCTACTTGGCCAAAATCAAAATCCTCATTATTCTAAACCCCAAACAACCTTTCCAAGAAAACCTCAGGACTGACTACATTTACTCAACTCAGAGATTTCAACCTTTTCATGGAAAGGCAGGTTAAAGAGGTAATGCACTTTGTGCTTCAATTGAATGACCATGAAGATCACATCAGTGAGTGCTGTTAACAGTCTCATATTTAGATGTTTGTTAACTAACTCCAAGTAAACCAAGAAGGAAACAGGTCAGATTTCGTACACTTAACACCAGAAAAAGTAAACACCTTTGAGATCTTTGGAAGCTGGAAACTCTAATAGCTCATCAGTATTAGACGTTACTAGCTGTTCTGCTTACGCTACTTTCACTTCTCTTAGGAATGCCTCCAAACAGCCTCATCATATGGAACTTCAATCCATTAAAGATTTCGTCTTTCTACTAACACTTCCAATTTGAGGCAACCCCATATCAATAAAACCACCAAAGACACGAACTTTGGTGGCTCGGTGGAGTGAAGATTGACATGTGCATGATGATCTGTGCCAGACCGACCCAACTTGACTCGAGTTCAATAAGCTTGATTTGAGTTAACTGGAATTCGAGCCCGAGCTGTGCTCGAAATCCGAATCTCAAAAGTTTTAAATAAAATGATAAATTTAATTTAAAAAAAGAATGTTAACTAATTAGAAATTTGAAATAAATGTTAGTTATGATTAGAGATTAATTAGGAAATAAAAATGTGTAGAATTAGAAAGTTTTTAATTTTAATTTTTTAAAAAATTAAAGTTTAAAAGTATAATTACTTTTATATACAGAGGATTCTTAACTTTTAAGGAAAAAAAAAAGTTATATACAGAGGACTCTTAACTTTTAAGGAAAAAAAAAGTTATATATAGAGGACTCTTAACTTATAAGGAAAAAAAAAGGTTATATATAGAGGATTCTTAACTTTTAAGGAAAAAAAAAGTTATATATAGAGGACTCTTAAGTCTTAACTTTTAGCCTTTGTTTGGATGGAAGGAAAGCAAGAGAAAAGAAAGGAGGAGAATTGTATTTCTCTTGATTTCTATTGTTTAGATAAAAATAAACAAAGAAAAAGTGAGAGAATAGAGAGAAATAGGAAAAAAATTTGGACCAAATGAATTTCTCACCAAATTGGTAGGAAAGGAGGAAAAATTGAAGACAAGATAAGCCTAATATAAATAAATTATCATTGTATCCTTATTAAATCTAACAAGTAAAGATAAACAAGTTCTATAATCAAGGACATAAAGGTCTTACAAAATTCTCTTCCATTCAATTCTCTCATTTAATAAATTAAGAAAATAAATAAGCGAAAGAAAATCATATCTCTTTTTTATTTTTTTTCTCCTTAATATTTTCTTTTATTTCCTTATGGAATTAATAATCCAAACAAAAGCTTAGGAAAAAAAACAAAGCATTGAAATTTCAGCATTGACTCGACTTGACTTGGTTCCCATGTTGTTTGCTTTAAACTAGAAAAAAGTATGGACAAGGCCAAACTCCCTCCTTTGATTGCCCAGTGGAAGTACCTGAAAGGCTTCCATTGCATAGATTCTTTTCCTTTTCAACACTCAACTGTAAGATTATTCTGCGTAAGATATTTCCCCGTTTCTGTCCTTTTGATTCTGTTTGTGTATCTGTAACTATGGGATGGTGACCATAAAGGACGAATCTTTAACAACAAAGTAACAACCTTTGAAGAAAAGCAAGCACCGGGAATTTACCAGCTGGTTCAGACAGTGAGCTATGCCGGACGGTGAGGTCAGCTTCGAGGGTATTGTAGTTTCTGCCGTTGACACTAATACTAGTGCCACTGCTTCCTCTTCGATCACCGATGATGGTGAACTATCAGGACTTGAAGTTCAGAGTAGTGGGAAGGATCCAAGAAAAATTGCTAGAAAGTAAGTTTTTCCTATTTCCCTTTAATGGGTTTGGTTGTTTTCTTGGTTTGGATGGCATTGTTGAATTCCTTGGTTGGTTGATGAGAGGCACGTGAACTAGACTAAACAATCATTCGATGAATTTCTTGATCATGGTTATTGTTATTATATTTACTTTATGCATGACTGGAGCTATGCAACTCAATGTTGGTGGGGGTGAAAACTGAAGGGAAAGATGCAAACTTTTCTCGGTTCAGTTGCCGAAAATTTAAAATTTGCTTCACCAGAACGTGGCAGGAGTTGTATTGGCTTGATAGTTACGTATGTATTGCTGCACTTGGTAGAGATGTAAAAGGTTATGACGTTTTTATGTCCAGACTTGGCTGATTTTATTTTTACCTTAGGTATCAGTTGGATCTATGCAAGAAAGCATTAGAAGAGAACATAATCGTGTATTTAGAGACAGGCTGTGGCAAAACTCACATTGCCGTGCTTCTTATATACGAATTGGGTCACTTGATAAGGATACCACAGCGGAGGGTATGCGTCTTTCTTGCACCTACAAATGCCCTAGTTCATCAGGTAAGGTTTCTTTTTCTCATGGAATCCCACTTAATTGTGGATGATTTGCAGGGCAGTTTGATCTTACCTGCTTAGGTTTGATAATGTGCTTTGCAACCATCAATTTTGGGTATTCTGATCTTTCTTTACCATATTCGTAAATTTAAATTTAAAAAAAGGAATACAGAGTTGTTGGTTTGAGAGTTGCATGGTGACCAATAGTAATGTTTGCTGATAGATTTTGACGAAATTTAGGTGTTAATTCTCAAACTTGACCTCTTTGTTGGCTACGATATTGAATAAAATGGAATTACTTTTGTAGCAAGCTAAAGTCATTGAAGAATCTACCGATTTCAAGGTTGGGGTACATTGTGGAAGATCCAACCAGTTGAAGAGCCACAGTGATTGGCAAAAAGAGATTGAACAGCATGAGGTAGCTATTCAATTCAACATGCCTTAGTCTTGTTCAGGTTGTCCTATGATAAAGCATAGGTTACTTTGAAAGAATCAAAATCAGTGCATTGTTAGATACTACTTTATTAGGTTGATTTAGTTATCTACTCTGTGCGTTGTTAGATACAAAGTTCCTTTGTTTCAGAAGAGAAAAGAGGAATGCTTTTCTTTTTTCTTTTTCTTTTTTCCATTCTAGCCTATTGCGAAATTGTTTGTTCTTGGAATGGAGCTAATGATTACCGCATCTGAACTTCATGATTGTTCTTTAATTTCATTTTGATCTGAAATTTTACAGGTCCTTGTCATGACGCCTCAGGTACTGCTGAGCAATTTAAGTCACAGTTTCATCAAGATGGACTTTATTGCTCTTCTAATATTTGATGAGTGTCACCATGCACAAACAAGAAGCAACCATCCTTATGCACAAATCATGAAAGTGGGTGGCTACATGAGCTCTTATTGGTACTTGTGCATGTTAACCTGCATTAACCAAAGACTACTGATTCTTCATTGCTTTCTATCATGACAATTCTTTTAGGTCTTCTACAAGGACAAGGATATAAATCTTCCCCGCATATTCGGCATGACTGCATCTCCAGTTGTGGGAAAAGGTACTAGTATGCTTCTTATCATGGCAACAAAGCACATGGATATTAAGATGTCTGAAGTTACACTTTTTTAATTTTGGGGGGATCATTTGAAATGTTGCTATACATGAAAAGAAAAAAATCCATGTCCTTGATGACCACTGGATCTATGGTGCTTACACCTTATGTAGGGAGAGAAAGGAAATTAGACAGAGGATCATTCTAAGATTAGCTAGGTGTTTACACCTTATACTTCTTATGTGTGGTTATGTTGCTTATAGGTAAGATTATTGCTTCAGCAGCATATAGTTGTATGGTTTTTCTATTTCTTGAGAAAGTTATCTATCAGGTGGCTCTGGCCTATAGTTATGTCAACCTTAATTAAGTTTTTTCATGCATGTTTTGTCTTTCAGGTGCATCTAATCAAGGAAATTTGCCAAAGAGCATCAATAGTCTTGAAAATATGCTTGATGCCAAGGTAGGTTGTTTAACTGTCAGTTCAAGTTCTTATTATATTCAATGCTTGCTTTTCATTTTCTTAATTTAATGATTGTGTCAAACCTCTCTTATATAGTTATGGGGCAGAGCTAGGAAAACAATTCACTGGGGGAAAAATATAAAGATTATTGGGGGCAAAACTTACAAATTTTTATTCGTATTGATTGTTCTACTAATTTTGTTAATCCTAGGCATGGATACTAGGCTATGAGTGATCTAGCGTAAAAATGATCCTTATTGGTTGAGAGAGCAGTGAACCTGTGGAAGTACCTGAAGTTCTGCTAATTTAGGTGCTTTTTTCTTATTTCATCCATGTTGATATGCACAATCAGCGCAGGGTTTATTTTCTTTACAATTTAGTCCTTTTTTGGGCAAGTTTCTCATTTTTAGGTATGAAGGATTCTCTGTTACTACTCTTACATTGTTCAAACAGCTTGTCTGGCTATGTTCATGTTAGCCTAAATGGAGTCCATGTTGAATTTTCCCTAATCTTTCTTTACTTTATAACTTCCAATGTAGGAAGCTTGGTTTATCTATTGTTAATGAAACTTTGCAGAGTTGAGCAGAATATTCCAAAGCGTAACTTTTATCAACTACCAATTTTCGTTTCAGACTGGTTTTTGTGAGAAATGTTAAAGTTGTATACTTGCTACACATGCTCTTTATACTGGCTTCATAGATGTGCTAAAAAAAAATTCTGCTGAAAAGAGGAGCTGTCAAATCTCTGCTCCAAGATAGAACCATCCTCAAAAATATTGCTGCATATCATGAATTGGCCTTTGATTTATGTGTACATGAAGTTATCATTATTTTTTTGTTAAATTCAGCCTGAGAATTCTCATCATTGAAGGCTTTTAGCTATTCTTATTAAAAGTTGAAGGATATGCAAGATGGACAACATTTCTTGTCTACCTTGTTCTTTGTTTGTTTAGATGGATTTGAAACTGCATATAGCAGTGTTTCACCTTGATTTGTTGAATATGTGTGTTATTAAATGTTGTTTGGTGTTGAAGCTCTGAAAGTCATCTTCTAACTGTGAAGAGGGATATGAGTTCTGATTGGGATTCTCTTCATAGTTTGCTTCCACAATTGCTGGGCATGCAGTCAAGCTGAATTTTATATCTGTGGTAATTGTTGCTGATATTTCCGTTTGTAGGTTTATTCAGTTGAGCATAAGGAAGAGTTGGAGAAATACGTAGCATCTCCTACAATTAAAGTATATCCATATGGTCCTGCAGCACATGACGGAAATAGCCCCTTAATGGTTTACCGTGCTAAACTGGGGGATATTAAGCAGCAGGTGCTTTATTGTTCTTGTTATGGTTTTTCAGTTCTTACAATTTTTGTTTTTTGATTCAGAATGTGTTTACATGCCACTTCTTTTTCGACTAGAACAGTGCATATCAGACATTGGAAACAAGGTGGATGATTATCAAATCATTAGAATCCGAAGAAAAGCTCTTAGACGGATGCATAGTAATATGATAACTTGTTTGGAGAAACTTGGCCTGTGGGGAGCAATACAGGTAAGTTCTTGTGGCATCATATCAAAATTTTTCTTTCTTATTGTCAAGAAACCATTGAACGTGGGAGTCTGAATTTATCAAGTGAATGGTTAATCTTAGTCATATGTACTAATTCTATTATACTTCCCCACAGAAGACGGTGGGGCAGCAATTTAGAAAGTTTACACACATCATACCTTGTGTTATATTCATTTTAACATGGGACTATGTTTTGTAATTTGAAGTTGAGTTTTGGTGTCGTCATTCTATTTGTTTCTTTGAGGACCAAATTTCTAGAAGTTTTATCTTGCAGTCTGACTTTTAATATCTCCATTATTTGTATTGAAGGCCTGTCAAATACTTTCAAGTGGTGATGACTCCGAGAGGAATGCCTTAATGGAAGAAGGAGGGACTCCTTGCAATAGATATCTAGCTCAAGCAGCAGATGTGCTTTCTGCTGATTGCACAAAAGGTAAGAGGATATATGAATAGAAGAACTTTTGCAATCTGTTTACCTACTTACATTATCCTCTCCAATCTGGATTTTTTCCAGACTTGGTCAATGGGACCAGTGGTCTGATATGATTGGGAAACCCAACAACCAGATGGTTGACATGTCCAACTCTATCAACTTATTAAAACTTGATTAAGAATGTAACTAAGCTCACTGGTATGGTAGTTTTCCTTATGGCTATGAGACTGAAGCCTAGGAGAGAGAACGATCTTTAGGATTGCATCCCTTGCCACCCCAACCAAGTTGCTAGCCAGGGATTCTACAGCCCCATTAGGTCATGGTTGTCTTGGAAGAAAATATTAACAAGATAGCTATTCAAGCAAATTAAGAATGCTTCACTTTTGGTGTTTTTGGTCTTTCAAACGTCTACAAGCACTACAACAAGGATAGAATTTCAAGTTACTATATGATCTCTGGGTCATATCAGCATTTTTCTTGCTGAAATTTTAACTTTGTAGAAGTCAAATTTGGTGGTTCATCCAGTATGGGAGTTGTCAAGCACAGAATATGTGGAATCCAATTTGTTTGTTGACTCACTTATTGCATGAAATAAAAACAAATACTAATTGGCAATTTATGCTTAATTTTTCAATTTTAACATTCGAAACAACTTTATTGTCAACTTGTCTTGTTATTTATGTTCATCTTGTTGCGGATATTCTTGTAGATGGCATTGCATTTGATCTATCACATGCAGAGGTTTTAAAGGAGCCCTTTTTCTCAAAAAAGCTTTTACGCCTTATTGGAATTCTTTTGACTTTCAGGTTTGTGTGTTTATTCCTGTCTTTGCAAATCGATGTTAAACAATTTTAGGATTCCAAAATATTAGGTTTTACCTTTATTCTTTTTGAACTACCTGTTGATTTAAATTTCATAAAATTTCCATACGTGATGTTTCATTCTTTGCATGTTGACTTGGCCCTTTCTTTTCCCAGGGTACAACCAAAAATGAAATGTATAATATTTGTGAATAGGATTGTGACTGCAAGATCCCTGACATACGTACTTCAAAATCTAAAATTTTTAGCATCATGGAAGTGTGATTTTCTTGTTGGAATTCACTCTGGACTGAAGAGTATGTCACGCAGGACCATGAACAACATTCTTGAAAATTTTCAGACTGGAAAGGTAAGACTCTGGATACTACTAAGGTGTCAAATGTTGACAAGTCCTTAGAATTTACACATGTTGAAGTCACAAGAAATCGGGGAAGATTTCAGTCTCCCTAAATTACTCCTTATTAGGAGGCAGATTTGCCTCCTTACCTTATTTTGTATTTACTCCTAATTTAAAACATCATTGTATACTATATATGGATGTAATATTGTATAGGAAGAAGATGAGAAAAACAACAAATAAAGAAGAAAGTTACCGTGGACGTAGGTCTCATTGACCGAACCACGTAAATCATCTGTGTTTATTTTCTGTTTTCCTTCTAAACCACACAGTATCAGAGCAGGCTTGATCATCGCCTTCAATGGCCGACACTACCAGCGATAGCTTTGTTCCCTCTGAAGCTCTCGATAGTGAGAGGGAGGTGTCTTCTACCGTAAATCCAGCAATTATGGAATCATCATCCTTAACCTCTCGGTTGAAAAATTGAATGGAAAAAATTACAGAGAGTGGGCTCAATCTATGCGGCTGGTGATTGGTGGAAAGGGAAAATTAGGTTACATTACAGGAGAAACAAGGAAATCCACTACTGCGAACACGGCGGCGTTGCAGCGATGGCGGTCTGAAAATTCGTTAGTCACCGCCTGGCTAGTGAACACGATGCAACCCACCATTGGAAAAGCGTACCTATTCTTGCCGACGACGTGCGACATTTGGGAAGCCGTGCGGGAGACATACTCAGACGATGAAAACTCCTCTCAACTATTTGAGATCAAGACTCAATTGTGGGGACTGAAACAAAGAGAAAGAGAAGTGACTGATTATTACATGGAAATGGTTGGACTTTGGCAAGACCTCGTCTTAAGTTCAGATGAGGCATGGGAGTGTCCAAACGACAGTATACAGTACAAGAAGAAGGTGGAAAATGAGCAAGTATTTGAGTTTGAAGATTTTGAATGAATTAATCTTCGTATTTAAAATCAAAATTCATTCAAAATCAGAATTGGTACATGATATATATTCACACTTCTACATAACTAAATAAGGAAACTATCACCTATAAAATAGTAACACAATAAAGACTAATAAAGATTGATTTCCTAATATCTACAAAATAGGAAACTAACTCCTAACTTTGAGGACTAAATATTTGACACTCCCCCTCAAGTTGGGTTGTACATGTTGTACATGCCCAGCTTGCTACATAATCTCTCAAAGTTAGGTCTTTGAAGAGCCTTCGTTAGAATATCTGCACATTGCTCCCGAGTTGGAGTGTATATTACTTGTACTTCAGAATTCTCTATCTTCTCTGCAATGAAATGTCTATCAATCGTAACATGCTTGGTTCGATCATGATGAACTGGATCCTTTACAATACTGATGGCCGCTTGGTTATCACATTTGAGCTTCACAGTCTTTTCAAATTCTATACCCAATTTTGCCATTACTCGCTTGATCCATATCCCTTCACAAATTGTAACTGCAAGTACTCTTAGCTCTGATTCGGCACTGCTCCTGGAGACGGCATACTGTTTTTTACTTCGCCAAGTCACAAGATTTCTCCATACAAAGGAACAATAACCTGTAGTTGATTTGCTATCTATCTGACTCCTTGCCCAGTCTGCATCAGAGTACAACATTACATCTCGGTAGTCGGTCTTTTAACTAGTAACCCCTTTCCAGGAGTCCTCTTTAGATACCCGAGAATATGGTATATTGCCTCCATGTGTTCTTCCATCGGATTGTTCATGAACTAACTAACTGTGCTCACAGCAAAACCAATGTCTGGTCGAGTATGGGAAAGATAAATGAGTTTCCCTACCAGACGTTGGTATCTCCTTTTATCCACTGGGACTCCTTCATGCCCGAGCTTTTTCTTCGAGTCCATTGGAATGCTTACTGGTCTACGGCCAAGCATACCGGTTCCTTTAGTAAGTCTAAGGTGTATTTGCATTGTGAAACAAATATACGTTTCCTTGGTCGGGCCACTTCCATTCCTAGAAAGTACCGAAGAGGACCAAGATCTTTGACTTCAAAATCTTCAGCCAATGCCTGTTTGATCCTTGCTATCTCTTCTATATCATTTCCAGTTAGAATGATGTCATCCACATAGACAATAAGTACAGCCAACTTATCTACTGAGGAACGCTTCGCAAACAATGTGTGATCAGCTTGGCATTGGGTAAAACCGTGTCCTTTTACTGACTTTGAGAATCTTCCAAATCATGCTCTTGGAGATTGCTTCAACCCATATAAAGACTTCAATAGTTTACACACCTTTCCGCTGCGATGATTCTTCTGGATCCCAAATGGAATCTCCATGTAGACCTCTTCTTCGAGATTCCTATTGAGAAATGCATTAGTGATATCCAATTGATGAAGTGACCAATCTAAGTTTGCAGCCAAGGACAGAAGTATCCGAATAGTATTAAGTTTCGCAACTGGATCAAACGTCTCTTGATAATCAATTCCATAGGATTGGGTGAAACCCAGGGCAACCAACCGCGCCTTAAGCCTTTCAATGCTTCCATCTGCCTTGTGTTTCACAGTGAATACCCATTTGCAACATATTGCTTTCTTTCCTGGTGGAAGATCTGTAATAGACCATGTACCATTTCTTTCCAAAGCACTAATGACCTCTTGAATTGCTTGTTTCCAACCTGGATGACCAAGGGCCTCTTGAATATTAGCTGGAGTTCGAACTTCATCCAGTCTTGGGAGAAAGGCTTGATAAGTCCTTGACAGATTCCCATAGGAAATAAAATTTTTAATTGGATGTTGAGTACATGTCGAAGTACCTTTCCTTAGGGCAATGGGCAGTTCCAAATCTTCTTTTGTTTTAATCTCCTCCTGTTCTTGCTCGTTCTTTCCTCCTGTGTGAGTTTCTACAGTTGTTGGATCTGCTTCAGAATCTTGGACAGGTGTGAAATGTGTCATGACCTCAACCTCCTTCTGAGCTTGCCTCTGCTTTCTTGAGTAAACCTGTAGTTCCTAGTTGTTGATTGAATTGCAGGTTTGTTAGGACATACTGGTGAAGATGACAAATTAGGTACATAGGGAATCGACTCACAAGTTCGATTCAAGGAGGGATGTTCAAACGTAGGCTGACTTGGAATAGATTCTGGGTTTGGTGGCTGATGACTTAAAGCAAGCGGGGAATTTTGTTCAAGCAAGGAATCCCAACTCCAAGATTGAAATTCTGCTGTGGTCTCCCCCTGAATTTCAGTCTTGGAAAAGAAAGAATTGTTTTCAAAGAATGTAACATCCATGGTTTCAAACATTCTCCGAGTAGTGGGACAAAAGCATTTATATCCCTTTTTGTTTGTGGAGTAACCAATAAAGACACACTTTGTGGATCGTGGATCAAGTTTTCTTCTATTGTGTGGATAGACATGAACAAAGGTTGAGCATCCAAATACCTTTGGAGGCAGATTGGATAATAGAAACCGGGCATGAGGAAAGAGATTAATAAGGACTTGACGAGGTGTTTGAAATTGAAGAACTCGAGATGGTAGCCTATTGATGAGATATGCCGAAGTAAGGATAGGTCCCCCCCATAAGTATTTTGGTACGTTAGTGGAGAACATAATGGAGCGGGCTACTTCCAACAAATGTCTATTTTTCCTCTCCGTGACCCCATTTTGTTGCGGAGTATTGACACATGAACTTACTTGGACTATATCTTTGAGGACTAAATAGGCAATCAGGGAAGATTTCAGTCTCCCTAAATTACTCCTTATTAGGAGGCAGATTTGCCTCACCTTATTTTGTATTTACTCTTAATTTAGAACATGATTGTATATTATATATGGATGTAATATTGTACAGGAAGAAGATGAGAAAAACAACAAATAAAGAAGAAAGTTACCGTGGACGTAGGTCTCATTAACTGAACCACGTAAATCATCTGTGTTTATTTTCTGTTTTCCTTCTAAACCACCACACATATTCGCCAGTTGCAGTTGGATGCTCTGAAATGCAATTCGGCCAACTTTGTTGAACTGTTGAAAGAGTATGAGGTATACTGCACCAGAATTGGAAATTTAATCTGTTAACTTTAACATCCAGCGGAGTGGTTTTTTCACCCCCCCCCCAGGAAATGGAAGTTCCCTGACTTTAGTTACAGTAGCACTCTAGGTGCCTGAAGCTTCCTTGAATACACGATTGTTCCCAGTATAATGGTTGAATCAATCTCCTACATTATCAGTCAATCCTGTAACTATTTAAATCATTCAAATGTAAACCTCCTTTAAGGATGAAATGGTTGATCTACATCTAGTGATCTTATGGAACTTAAGTTTTTATGGTTTTGGATTAGATTTATTAGTAGTGTAGTCAGGTTGATGAGTAATTAGCTGATGATTAGGATTGAAGACAACTCATATCATGATCGCCTGGTTATTGCAAGAGAAGCAGAATTAGGGAATTGTGGATACTCCTTGTTGGCAACAATAATTTAAACAGATGAAAACACTAGTAAAAACTGAAACTTTAATCAGAAGTTGTAACTCTGCAGCTCTGGGATGTTTAAGATTTTAGAGAGAAGAACTATAAAATGTTATGCTATTTTGCTATCATATGAAGCCCTTTGAATCTTCTGTGGAGTTCCTTTATCCATGCTTCTTATGCATGTGATCCTTTGTCATAAAGCTTGATTTAGCTCCTGCGATTTCACAAATATGCAGTTGAATTTACTAGTTGCAACCAAAGTTGG
>JAOTAX010000197.1:1043840-1060385 GCA_025629825.1 Erythroxylum guanchezii
TAAACTATAATCAAGAAAATCCAACTACAAAGTATAAATCCTAACTAAGGAGTTCATAACAATGTAGCTAAACATGAGTAACTACCCCCCTTTGAAGCCCATTGAACTCGAGCCATTGCTACATCTTCAAGAGGAAAAGGTCCTTAGCCAAGCATTGTTTCGGGAGAGCTAACAACCGGAAACCCACCAAAAGCATCCATGGCAGCAATTGATGATGAAAGAGTTGGCGATGAAAAATGGAAGAGAGGTGATGGATGATGGTCGAAGTTGAGAGAGAGAGAGCCAAGTGTGGTGAACGTTTATATGTCTTGTTGTTGTCTGCTCTTAACCTAATTTGGTAGGTTTTTAAATGCAGGATGGTTAGATTGGGTCGCACAGTGGGTAATTTTTCTGAAAATGGTTCGGGTTTTCGAAGGTTCTCCGCTGTGAATTTTTCCCGAAAGGTTTTGCTTCATTGATGGTTCCTTCGCCGCGGCGAACTTTTCTCGAAAGTTCAGCCTGGATTCCTTTGTATTTCGTCGCGGCAACAGATCTACTTCGCCGTGGCGAACTTCCTGTTGTGCCTGTTCTCTTGTTGACTTCACTTTAGCCTTCTTGACTTTACATATTCTTCTTAAGTCCCTTCTCCTTGAGGTTCCTACAATGAACAATGGTAGTTTGTAGTATCAATTGTTCTCAGAAAATTAACTAGTGCAATTAATATTGATTTGTGACAATTTTTACTATCAAACTACATAAAATAAAAGTACACACTCAAGAGTCAATTTAAGCATAAAATCTAGAAATAGGAGTCAAAAAGTGTAGTAAAAGGCGCCAATTTATATAATAAACTTGGGCTCAATCAAATTCCCCCACATTTAGACCTTTGTACTTTTGGACAAAGTTTATAAGAGTCAAAGAGACACAAGTGCAAAAGAAAAATTTCGACCATACTTAAAATAAAAGTAGGAAATTGGCAAAAATCACTTTCTCATAAATCAATCAAAGCAGACTGAAAGAGTGCTAAGAAAATAAACACTATAAGAATTTAATCCAAGAGATTGAGCAAAAGAGATTTCACTCAAGGTAAGGTGTTTGCTCTCATCTCACCTATTTTTTTGGAATAATTTCACTCTAAAATCCGCTTAGTCCGTTCTCTACCATAAGCTTGTGACAGTTCTACCTCTCTACTACAAGAACTATAATCTCGAAAATCAAGAGGACTTTTCAAGGTTATAATGCATGGAAGGCTAGATGAAATCGATTGAATGGTCGAAAGAAGAAAAAGTATGAGTACATGCACCATAATTATGAAATAGATGTCAATAGTAAGACAATATTTACACAAATGACAATATAATTTATTTCTTAACCCCTTCTTTTGTCATTCTGTTGAGAATATTTTCTTTTGAAAACATATATATATATATATATATATATATATTCTTTTTGGAAATTGTTCTCTTTTTTTCTCTTTTTTTATTGGCTTTTCGCAATAACCAATTTCTTGAGATAACTAGAAGAAAATGCGAAATAAACTATTGAAACATAAGAAGATGTGTGCATGTGTTCAAAAATTGTGGCTCATGGGGCTAGCAATGGATAGGTGTTTATGGGGATTGTGTTTGGCTCAACAGGGTTTTGAAAGAATGCCTCTATCATGTTAACAAAATTCTAGTTCATTAAGCTTTGATTAAGAATTGAAACAAGTTCTAGAGAGATATGAAATAATTAGATACACACAAAAAAATGAAAAGTTCAAGCCCAAATATCCTTCCAACAAGGTTAATATCTAAATGAACAATCTCAATATAATCGAATGGGTCTAGTTATTGAATCTACCACAAATAACTTAGAAATCAAGTTTCTGAGTCAAACCGTCTGTGTAGCAGCTCCATAACATGCAATAAACTCTGCGTACATAGTCGAGGAAGTTATTAATATCTACTTGACACTCTTCAATGATACTGCACCATCTATTAACATAAAAATGTACCCCAATGTGGATTTTTGATCATCCGGATACATAGCAAAATCGGAGTCTGTGTACCCTGTGATGTTTAAATTGTTGACCTTCCTGTATGTCAACATATAATCCTTGATACCCCTTAGGTTTCTCAACACTCGCTTAACTGCATTCTAATGATCCATACCTTGGTTAGCCAGATATAAACCTAGCAGTCTAACAACAAATGCAATGTCCAGTCTAGTGCACACCTGGGCATACATCAGGCTACCAACTGCACTAGAATACGGGACATTCCTCATAGCCTCTCTCTCAACTTCATTCTTTGGACACTGTGCCAAAGATAATCTCTTACCATGAGAGATAGGTAGTATCATAGGTTTACAGTCAGCCATATTAAACCTTTGTAACAGTCGCTCAATGTATGCTTTTTGTAAGAGGCTCAATGAGTGTTGAGATCTGTCCTAGTGAATCTCCATACTGAGGATAAAAGATGCTTCCCCTAAATCCTTCATGTCAAAGTGTTTGGCCAACAGTTGCTTTACCTCATGCAACATGGTCAAATCATTTGACGCAAGAAAGCTATCATCCACATACAGTAATAAAAAGATAACTTTGCTCCCCCTGACTTTATAGTATAAGCATCTTTCAACTTTGTTTTCCATAAAGCCGAATGAGGTCAAAAGCTCATCAAACTTTAGGTACCATTGTCTTAACTGCTCAACTTGACCTTTTGTGTGTCCTTCTTAGTCTTAAATAGCCACTTGCAACTGACATGCCTATAATGTTAAGGTAAATCAATAAGCTCCCATACCTTATTATACCTTATAGACTGCATCTCATCCTTCGTTGCTTCCTATCACATATCCACATGGGGTCCAAAAATATCTTCTGTAAAAGTGATTGGATCCACAACATGTCCTATATCATAGTCTTGCTCACCTAAATAGACTATATAATCAGGTGAGATAACAGGTCATCTCTCTCTGGTGGATCTGCACAATTGTATAGGTTCTTGTACCTTAGAAACCTCTTCTTGAACAGGTATAGGTTTCTGTGCCTGCATAGGAATGGTACTTAAACCTACATCTATCGGACCTGACTATTTGAGAAGCGGATACGAAATAATTGCAGTATCCGTCCTGCTATCTCTTGAAGGATGTGAAGATCCTCCCTCATCATGGACATCATATTCCAGAAACCTAGCCATCTGCGATTCCACCATTCTAGCCCTCCTTCTCTATAGTAAAATCTGTAACCCTTAGAGTGATCGGGATAACCTACCAAATAGTAACGAGTGGAACAGGATTGTAATTTTCTTTCATAAGGATTATATAATTTTACCTCAGTAAGGAAGCCCCACACACGAATGTGTGCAAGGCTTGACATCCTTCTAACCCAGAGTTCAAAAGGCGTCTTTGGTACTGACTTACTTGGGACTCTATTCAAGATATACAATGTCATCTTAATAGCTTCGCCCTAAAGGTATTCGGGTAGGTTAGTCCTACTCTGCACTGACCTCATCATGTCCTTTAGGGTGTGATTGTGCCTTTCGGCCACACCATTTTGCTCAGGACTACCTGACATAGTGAACTAAGCCATTATTCTAACTGAGTCCAAATACCTAGCAAACAGACCATTTTCTTGTCCTACAACCCCATGTCTGCCATAGTATTCCCCTCCCCTATCAGATCTGACTATTTTTATTGATTTTCCCAATTGGTTGTTAACCCCAGTCTTAAAGATCTTGAACTTAGTGGATCGACCATCAACTTCTCCTCTCCTTTAGTCGGCCTTCTCATGGATTTGAACCCCTATATTATGGAAGCAACATGGTTAGAAGCTCCACTATCTAACCACCAAGAACTTGATGTAGTTATAGCTACATTAGATTTATGAATCATATAGGTCGAGGAATTACCTAACAGTTTTTGCTTAACCTTTCACAGCTTGTACTTCTCGCAATTAGCCTTCCTATGCCCCTTCTTCTTGTAGAAGAAACACCTCATACTCTTTAGGTCATATGGCCCCTTAGCAATGTTGGACTGTCCAGTCTGAATCTTTGGAGAGGGCTTGGGTTTCTTACCCTTACCCTTAGGTTGCTAGGGCTTAGCCTTCCCCTTACCTTTGGCAGCTGCAAATATAGCTGTATGAGAAGAACTCTTAATCTTCTCCTCCACTGCAGCACACCGGGAAATCAAGGCATTGATGTCCCAGGCCTCATCTTGATAGATGTAGGAGGTAGCTAACATCTCAAACTCTCGAGGGAGAGTGTTTATTACCTGATGCAGCATGAGATTATCAGGAATTGGTACATCAAGCACCTTCAGCCCTAGTCTGAAGGTAAACCATCCTCATAATGTACTCTCAAATGCCTCCTTCTCTCGTATACTTCATGGAGAATAGTTCCTTAATCAAGGTGCTTTGCACCGCATGAGAAGACACCTTGTATTCCATCCATGAACTCCTTCATTATGGTTATATATGGTAATCCACTCAGCAGATGATCTGGGATTGACCTCTTAATGGTCAAATAGCACATCCTATTTGATTGCTCCCAAACTGTCATAGCTGCTTTATCAGCTTTTGAGCTGATATCCATAAGTGGAGAAGGTCTCTCATTGTGCATCGCCATACTGATGTCAGCCATCTCCAATGAAAACTCCACATCTTTCTTCCACTTTTTGAAATTGAAACCATTTAAGGTCTCAATCGTGACAACATTGTTGTTTACAGAAAAGGTGACTGTAAAATAGAAAAGACAATGTAAAGATCAATATAAATGTAGGATAACAATGATACTTAAAACATTAAAGCAGTCTCTTTATTGAGAATACGATCACACATAATATGAAATACCTTTGGGCTGAATACATAATATATGTAATTAGAACCCTACATAAAAGCGATCAGAGTATAAACCATCAACTCTCATGACACTACCACCTTTGGGTGAATAGATCATTTAAGCAATGACTTTCCACTATCTAATGCCTTTATGAATATCTCAAAACCCTATGTAAGGCAAACACTTTTAAACAGGATAACCAAACATAAGGACAGAGACATCCCCAACATGTGAGTAGAACAGTCCAAAATACTGACTTGAAAGACCACTTTGGTGACTACATTCTCATCAGTACTCTAGAAAGTCCACAAACACAAGGGATACATCTTTATGTCATCCTCACAATCTATATGGGCATAATATATGTGAAAATCAATTATAACTGTAAAAACTAGATTCACAATTAAATAATCACATACTAACACTAAAAACATCGTCTTTAAACTTTATTTGAGACTTTTATATAAAAAAATCTCAATGAGAGTGACTATTGTACTTTTTCAAACACTAAACCTACCATACGAGACACGAAACCTTAAGTGTCTCTCTTATGTGTAGTTCGAAGTACGAAAATATACTCAAAATTAGCTTAAAAAAGCTTTAAAACTTTTCCGGAATCCAATTACCAACGTAATAAATTTAGAAAAATTGAAAAAATCACTTAAAAAATATCCCCGACCTGGAAATTGACCCAAAATGACTCGAGGCACCTTTACGGGAATTCTGAAATTTTCCTTTTTTTTTTTTTTTTTTTCTGGTGTTGATGTAAAGCTAATGTCAGCGCGACACTGTGCGCTGACGTCAATAGGCGTCAGCCTACACGTGTATAAGGTGCGCGCATGCGTTGCATGTGCACGTACAGACGCACATTTACTGTATGGTGCGTGCAATGCGCTCACGTGTCGGGACTGATACGGGCACGTGCGATGCACACACTAGCTCTTTTACGCCTGCAACATGTGTTGTTCAACCTGTGGAGCCACTTGGCGCGTTGCACGCACCATCCGTACCGCTAGTCACTGCATGCGCTTGACGGTGCATCGCTCTTCGGCGGGGAGGGTGATTTCTGATACCCAGGATCCAATTTTGTGCTCTTTTTGGCCCAATTTCGACCTATTTTTTATAATTATATACGCAAAAAAATTGAAAAACGAATAAAAAACTAATGATAACCATAATGAATGGAAATCGAAAACCTTCTTTTCCAGCAAAGCGATCACGTAATCGCTTTGATATCACGTGTAACACTCGATTTTGCTTCCATTTGTTGTTCCGAAGCAGCTCTGAGGCCAAAACGAGCTTCAATCTCTCAGGACCTTCATGAAATGTGTTCACCGACAGTTGGTTAATGCCTTTCTTCAGTTTTCTTAAGACGTGTCAGATTATGTAGCAATATCTAGAAGTTTGTATAGGAATCATATAAATCCCTGATTTTTAGGGATTATGATAAGATACAGATTTCCATATATCTTAGGGAATCTGCTGTATATTTAGCATAGACAATTGTATATATATACTAGGGCTATAACCTACTGATAACGAGAATGAAATTATTCTTCTTTGCTATTATTTTCACATGGTATTAGAGCTGTTGGCTCTTTCCTAAAAACTCTGATTTGTTTCTCTGGTCATATTGACCGAGAGCATCATCTCCACTGTCCCTCTCAACGTCCTAGGCTTATCACTCTATTTCATGCTCCTTTCCTTAGCCTTACCTAATCAATCATGTCAAAATCACCTAGTAGTTTTGCTGAAATCATCAGCTCCACGGTCGAGAACACTACTGCTGCCATACCTGGAGATTTGCAAAATATTCAAGCTGTATACCGATTGAATGGGAAAAACTATTTAAAGTGGTCACAACTGGTCCGCACATTCCTAAAGGGGAGAGGGAAATTGACCCATTTAATGGGCACTGGTCCTTCACAGGATGATCCAAGATTTGCGACATGGGATGAACAAGACTCCATGGTGATATCCTAGTTATGGAACTCAATGCTGCCAGAGATAAGTGACATGTGTATGTTCCTCGGAATTGCCAAGGAGATTTGGGAGGCTATTTGACAGACTTATTCCAAAGTTAATGATGCTTTACAGATCTATGAGATTAGGACAAAAGTTTCAGCAACTAAATAAGAGACTTGGATTGTCACTGAATATTTGAGTCTCCTACAAAGCTTGTGGCAAGAGATGGATCATTATCAATGTATCCAAATGCGTTGTAGTGAAGATGCAACAATTCTGAATCATTTTGTGGAAAAGAATCGTATTTATGATTTTTTGCAAGTTTAAACGTAGAATTTGATGCTTTAAGGGTGCAGATTTTAGGAAGACAAGACCTACTGTCTCTAAATGAGACAATTGCTATTATACATGTAGAAGAGGGTCGTCGAAGTGTTATGCTTGAACCTCAAGGAGGGGATGGTTTTGCACTCATTACCAAGGCCACAGAATTGAAGGAGGCTAACAATCTTACGGCTATTCCTAAAGTGGACTCATCCAAACCTTTTAATCGGGATTCCTTATTCTGCACATACTGCAAGAAGCATCGGCATACTAGGGAAAAATGCTGGAAACTTCATGGTAAGCCCAATCGAAGTGAGAACGACCGAAGTCAAGCACATATGGTGAGCACTTCGTCAACTAATGAGGAAAATTCCAAAAAACCTATCCCTGAGTTCAGTACCGAAGAAATGGAGAAACTAAAAACCTTTGTGGAGTCCTTTGAGAAGCCAACAGGTATTTGTTCATTGGCATTTTCAAGTATTTCTTCTTCTTCTAATCCTAATGCCTCAAAAAGAAATTCCCTTCCAATGTGGTTAATTGATTCCGAAGCAACGGATCATATGACTTGTTCCTTTAAATACTTTATCTCTTATAACCCCAGCTGTAGCCATAAAAAGATCACAATAGCTGATGGATCTATCAACACCGTAGCTGGTCAAGGGGATATTTACATAAACAAGGACCTTACACTAAGAAATGTCCTCCATGTTCCCAAACTATTTGCAAACCTTATTTCCATTCAAAAATTAACCACAGATTCTAATTGCAGCATAACCTTTTTTTCCTTCACATTGTGTCTTTCAGGAGCTAGGCACAAAGAAGATGATTGGATGTGCTAGTCAGAGAGATGGTCTTTATTTTCTGGAAAAACAGCATAGTAAACCAGAAGTTGGAAAATCCTTATATACATCTTTTTTCTCAAAATCTGTCATGTCAAACCAAGGTAAAATTTGGCTTCATCTTCGTCGTTTAGGTCACCAATCTTTTAGAATTCTGAAGTTGATGTTTCCTTCATTGTTTAGAGGTCTTACATCTGAAATTTTTCATTGTGATGATTGTGAACGTGCAAAGCACAAACGTGCTTCCTTTCCAATAAGCAACAACAAAACCTTTATTCCTTTTTCTCTCATTCATAGTGATGTTTGGGGACCTTCTACCATCCCAAATGTTTCGGGTGCTATGTAGTTTGTTTCATTTATTGATGATTATACCCGAGTCACATGGCTTTATCTCTTAAAAAACAAATCTGATGTTGGTACTGTTTTTCCTAGTTTTTACAACATGATCCATACTCAGTTTGATGTCAAAATTAAGATATTTCGATCAGATAATGCCAAGGACTATTTCAATCAAACCCTTTCGTCATTTTTCCAGAAAACAGGAATTATTCACGAGTCATCATATGTTACTACCCCACAATAAAACGGGGTAGCTAAGAGAAAAAATGGACATCTCCTAGAGATCACTAGAGCTTTGTTGTTTCATAAAAATGTTCCAAAACAATACTGGGGTGAAGCAGTATTAACTGCTGCCCATCTTATTAATAGACTTCCAACATGGGTTCTTGGGTTCAAAAGTCAAATTGACTTTCTCACAAAATTTTTTCCAAATTTTTTTATGTCAAACAATCGGATACCTCGAATCTTTAGTTGTGTTGCATTTGTTCATATCCATTTCCACAATAAGAGCAAACTAGATCCACGAGCTCTTAGATGCATTTTTATTGGATATTCCTCCACACAAAAGGGTTACAAATGTTTTCATCCACCTTCCAAAATTTTCCTTATCTCAGCTATTGTCACTTTTGTTGAGCATGAATCTTTTTTTCAGCATACCTATCTTCAGGGGGAGATCTTGATTGGAGATAAAGAAAAGGATATGTTTCTTCTAGATACTAGTTTTGATCAATCTCAACCCACCGTGCCTAAATCTACATCTTCATCCACCGTGCCTAAATCTACATCTTCATCCACCGTGCCTAAATCCACATCTTCTTCAATTGACAAACAACGAGCCATATCTATTGACAAACAACCACTGTAAGTCTATTATAGGAGGAAGGGACCAGTCTCTTGACCAGCACAAGTTCAGTCTCCCATTTGTGCTATTGCTCAATTCCAACTAATAATTTCATACCAGATGGTGAGCCAAGAGTTGAGTCATTTGAACCAGCAGAAAAACCGAAAGAAACAAATACTGAGGACCTACCAATTGCACTTAGGAAAGGAACAAGAACTTTACAAAACACCCACTGTCTTCTTTCATGTCTTATCAGAATCTATCCCAAAAACATAGAGCCTTCCTAACCAATCTCCATACAACTCCCACACCGAGAAATCTACTGAGGCATTAGGAGACAAAAAATGGGAGGATGCTATGAAAGCTGAAATGGAGGCTCTTGAGAAGAACAAGACATGTGAATTAGTGGAATTGTCGAGAGGGAAGAAACTAGTTGGGTGTAAGTGGGTTTTCACCATAAAATACAAGGCTGATGGATCGATGGAAAGATATAAGGCAAGATTGGTGGCCAAAAGGTTCACTTAAACCTATGGCATCTATTATCTTGAGACATTTGTTTTTGTTGCTAAGATGAACACGATAAGGATACTGTTATCATTAGTTGCTAATTTTGAATGGAATCTGCAGCAATTTGATGTGAAGAATGCGTTTCTCCATGGTGATCTAGAAGAGGAAATTTACATGGAAGCTCCTCCTGGATTTGAATTGAAAGAAGGAATGGTATGCAAGCTGAAGAAAGCTCTTTATGGGCTCAAACAATCCCCACGAGCTTGGTTTGGGAGGTTTGCTAAGGTGATGATTTCATTAGGATATAAGCAGAGTCAAGGAGACCATGCTTTGTTCATTAAACATTCAAGTTTTGGGGGAGTCACAGCATTGCTAGTTTATGTGGATGATATTATTGTGATGGGTAATGATGTAGAAGAAATAAAAAATCTGAAGCAATGTCTCTTGAAGGAATTTGATATCAAGGAGCTAGGAAAGTTAAAGTACTTCATAGGCATTGAAGTAGCTCACTCAAAGCAAGGGATTTTCATCTTTCAACAAAAGTATGTACTTGACTTGTTGAAAGAAATAGGAAAATTGGGTTATAAAACAATGGATACACCGATTGAGTTTAATCGTGGATTACGTAATGCTCCAGAAGATTCAGCAGTAGATAAAATATCATATCATAAGCTTGTTGGGACGTTGATATATCTGGCACACACAAGATCAGATATAGCATTTGTAGTGAGCATGGTTAGTCAATTTATGCACAATCCGAATGAATCACATCTCCAGGCAGTAAACAGAATACTACAATACTTGAAAGGCAGCCCAGGAAGAGGAATTCTGTTTAAGCGACAAACAATCACAGGTATGACATTAGAGGCTTATACCGATGCAAATTATGTAAGGTCTTTGGTAGATAGGAGATCAACATCTGGTTACTATACTCTCCTAGGTGGTAATCTTGTTACATAGAGAAGTAAGAAGCAAAATGTAGTGGCAAGATCAAGTGCAGAATCTGAGTTTAGATCTATGGCATTGGGGATATGTGAATTACTTTGGCTGAAGATAATTCTTGATGACTTGATAATAAAATAGGAAGGACCTATAAGGTTGTACAGTGATAACAAATCAGCTATCAGTATTACACATAACCTAGTACAACATGATCGAACAAAGCATATTGAAGTTGATAGGCACTTCATCAAGGAAAAACTGGATAGTGGCTTAATATGCACTCCATTAGTGTCAACCAAAGATCAGTTGGCAGATATACTTACAAAAGAACTGACAAGCACAGTGTTTCAAGATATTATTGGCAAGCTAGGAATGGAAGATATCCACTCACCAGCTTGAGGGGGAGTGTCGGATTATGTAGTAGTATATAGAAGATTGTATAGGAATCATATAAATCCCTGATTTATAGGGATTATGATAAGATACATATTTCCATATATCTTAGGGAATCTGTTGTATATTTAGTATAAACAATTGTATAAATATACTAGGGCTGCAACCTACTGATAATGAGAATGAAATTATTCTTCTCTGCTATTATTTTCACAATAAGCGCTGTTAATAGGTCAGAGGATCCCGTATCCTTACAAACTACACAAACAACTGAAGGAGACCTTAATCTTTATATATAGCTTCCATATCGAGCTTCCTCATTACAAACTCAATATAGATCCTGTCCACACTAATTGGGATCCATTTTTCTCCCGGACTTCGACCCATTAATTTATATCATTAGTGAGTCACTTTATTACCTTTGTTTAGATCAAATTAGGTAACTTAACCGATAAGTTATTAAAAATCTAAAAAATACAATTAATAGTTGTCAATTTATAAAAAATGACAAAATTATCCAACAAATATATGGTAGGTTTGAAGGTTTTCTTAAGCTCACTATCTTCTTGGTCTAATACTTTGTTTGTTTAGCGACTTCCATGGTTTGTAATGCCTCAATAACTAGTCGTTTGTCCTTTTTTGGGTTTTGTATGTCCTTTGTTTCTGCTGTCAATAGACTTTAGCCATCTTCCTTTATTAATACAATTTCTTTAACTTTCAAAATATAATTTGAAGATAAGAATCAAATTCTCCTTAGTTTATTTTTCTTAGTGATTATTTATAAAGTAATAATGAGAAAGTAAATTGAATAAACCCATTAAAGAAAAGGATAAAAGTGTAGAAGTGTAACTTCCCACTGCTTCACTGAAGTTAAAGAATAAATATTTTAGCTATAAAATTTCCATTTTCATCTTGCTTTCTTACAACTTGGCATCAATATGTCAATTGAATGCATCTACCTCTTCTAAACATTTTTCATTTAGGTTCATATAAAGAAAGAGAAAGAAAAGAAATGGCTGTATCAGTTGACAAATATAAAATAGAATGTGTGAAATTCGCTAGAGGTGTGATAGAATTAGATGCAGGGCTGAAATCATATCATCTTTTCAAACTTATCAAGCTTCTTCACCCGTTGCATTGACCTTAGAAACAATGTTAGAAAAACTCCTGCATGTACACACATTACGGACGAGTTCAGTCACTAAACATGGTGGATTCTGTATCGTGGATGGCCTAACAGCTCTGATCTTACGAAATAGTGGTGAACTAAGTACTCACCTGCCCCAACAAAAGATCCATTGGCAAAAAATTGGCTGCCTTGAGTAGTGAAGGTCATTCCAAGATTTAATAGGGTACCTCCAATTACTGAATACATGGTTGCCATCTGCAGTATTGTCGCTTTCCGAGCTGCTCTCTCAGACTGGTAAATGATTTTTCTTATTAGAAGCAAGGCTAAACTCATATTTTAGAAAATTTAACAAAAGAACAGGGCAAGATACCTCAAGCACACGAACTCGAAGTTTCAAGTCTCCTGCTTCAAGTTGTTTCACAAATTCCTCAATGCGCTGAACTCTGTATGGCATGGACATTGTGGAATTTCTAGCCTGAAATGACGTGCCAGTGTTCTCAATGGAGGCTTATATATTTTATAATCTATTGGATTTCATAAGGAAGCACCTTAGAAGCTACAGAATTTATCTGACACTAATTCTGAGAAGAAAACTGCAAATATGAGAAAATTGAAAAAAGAGAGAGGTTGAAAGAACAAGAGGATAATAAAAAAAACAACTGATAAGAGGGTTACAAGTTAGTACATCATTAGCTTGTTTCCTTATTTCTTGCACCAGTTGCGTTCCAGAGCGCTGCCTTTGTCTTAAATCTAAGAGCTCCTGTAAGTGTTGACAATGTTAATGAACCTTCCAAGGCACTAAAAGGGGCATAGGGGAAGCTGTTACAATGAAGGAATAATGATAAGCAACCTGTGCGTAAGGTGCGGCAACCTTCGCGAAAGAAAAATCAGGGTCAAGGGTGTACCCAATACCTGTACGTGCGCGACATAATTCGAAAAGATAGAAATTAAGAAAAAGAAGAAAGGTGAAACATAGTATTTATTGAAGTCAACAATATCATGTACTTGCTGTTTTGTGCTCGTGGGAGGGTAAAGAGAGATATAAGGAGAGGGATAGAGAGAGAAAATACCTTCAAGTGTTGAAAATGCTCTTAAAACAAAGGTGAACGTGGATGGGAACCGGAATGGCTGATCCTGAGCTATTGCAAATAAATCCTGCAAGGATAGATGTCATGAAAATAGGCTCTCTGGGCACACAATATCATAAAATTTATGAGTACATCACCAGATTTCTTTAATTCAGATAAGAATATACATATGGATTATATTTTCAATCTCAAATAGAGGGGCAAAATTTTGGCGAAAATTTTTTTTTCACCACATTGTGCTCATTTTTCATTCCTTGGTATAGATCTCTGCCTAAAAATTACCTTTCTTCAAATCTACCAAATCCAAAGACAGGAAAAATAAGGCCAAATGTTTAAATTTACCCTCTCTATGAAAAGGCCAATTTGGAAAGGCAAGCTTTTATAATAAATCAATTCAAAGAAAACATATTCTTGATTAATGTCATTCCTTCCTTCCTCTCATTCCTCCTTTCTAATTCCCTCACCAAAAAAGTGTACTATGAAGAATCATATGCATAGCCTATGTCTCAATCATCAAAAACTTTATACATATGTGATAGGAGAATGTTAAAAGGCAATATCAGAGAATGCAATTGAGGACTTGATCGATCCAATCTCAAGACCCTCGTAGCCTTCATATAATGGTCGACCTTAGGAATAAATAGGAAATCATCACAATTACACAGATTGATAGTCTCCTAATGGAGACTTTTAGGCATTTTTGCTGCATACCTCTCCAATTGCAGCCAAAGTCTGTTGTTGATCAGGTGATTGGCTCAACAAATTGTCCAAGAAAAACTGCACAGATCTCCTCACCTAAAGAAGAGGGAAAGAGAAGTACTTTAAAGGACCATAGTACCAAGTGTATATCAAAAGCACTTACTAAGTGACCACGATCATTTTCTCAATAATGATTGTATGGCAAATGTACTTACTGATGACAAATCTCCTGTGGGTTGAAGGGCTTCAAGATCTATTAGGCTTTGCATAACCTGCATTTGTAGGTAGTTATCAGTTAAGAATAAAGAAGCAAGCGAAAGAAACTCATACGCTAGATGAAGTTGATTGCATTGTTTTTTCAACTTGCTGGTCACTCAAAAAAATCATCACGAGTACAATCTCTGATCATTAACATTGAATTTAATGTTCCAACAAATATTCTGTTGCAAAGATAAAAGATCATGTATTATTAACAAGAATCTGTATATGTTCAATGTGTTGTGTGTTGTGTGCACGAAAAAATTGGTTGTGCAAAACTTCAAATTCATGAAGTTTATAGAACAGGTGATTGTGGAAAAGTTTCTTTCAATTAGCTTCCCGGGCTATCAAAACAAAGTGAAACCATATTTCTCTGATTCATAACTTTAATTGTCTATGTCAATTTCCTAAGTAGAATGTTTAGAGACTTTGAGGTGTTGAGTGGCACATGTTAGCTAAAATTGCATCAGAACCATTTTTCAACTTTGTTCTACTAATGAAACAAAATTGGGATAAAGACACAGACCTCTACTGCGGGGTGGCTCATTTATAAAAACTCCTGATTTAATATTCTAAAAAAAAGTCCTCATACTTTATTAAATAGACACATATATCCCTTATATTAGTTTTTCTGTCAACTTTTTTAGTGGAACTGACACACGTTTCAAATAGTTTCATGTATCAATTCCATCAAGTTTTTTTAATGAGAAAAATTAACAGAAGGGATGAATGATTCTTTATAACAAGGTATAAAAGCTTTTTTTTTCAAATATTAAACACTAATGGATTTTGAGAAATCAAATAAATCACAGAGTGCTTGCATCTTATAACTAAAAAAGATTTAGAAATAAATTTTGACAGAAGTTTGTATTCATACTTCTGGACAGAATGAGCCTATTATTAACTAGTGGCAAATGTTGGAGATCCATAAGACTTCAAGTGGACAGGGACAAATTTTCATAGGGGTCATTTCTGTTACTCAGTACATCCTATGTTTCCTAGCACTAACAAATAGGCACGCACAATAACACTCCTCCTTAAATTATAAGTACAAGGTCAGCAAAGAGACGAAGAAAGAAAGATACAAAGGGTCCCAGTGTTATTGACATATTGGAGGTTGAAAAGCACAAATACAATCACACACTACTTTCTACAAGCATCAACATCATATCAGATACTACTAAAAAATTGTACAAACAAACCTCTTAAAAAATCTGCATTTAACCCGGGCTTCTTGACTCAATAGACTAACCTACCATTTTACAGAGAATGCATACAACAAAGGAAAATGTCAAACCTTTTTCGCATCTTTCTCATAAACTGAATAGAAAAGTTCAAGTAATCTTTCACGGGTGAAAGATTTAATCTCTCCCATCATACCGAAGTCATAATATATGAGTGCTTCATCCACATCAATGGCAAGATTTCCAGGATGAGGATCCGCATGAAAGAAACCAGTTCGCAAAATCTGAATCATGAATAAAATCCAATGCATGATCAAAATATATCTAACATAAGCAGTCAAATGGTAGTGAATGGTATCTCAACAATGAGGAATGCAGGGTATTCCAAGACATTATAGCCAATGAATAGAACATATGGATTAACTTGTTAAATTAATGAACATAAGCAGTATTAGTACTCCATACCTGAATCAAGTATGCTTCAATAGCCCGTGACGCAATTCGAGAACGACTAAATCCTCGTTTGTCTAATTTTTCCAGCACATTTATTTTGACACCTGCATACAAGAGAAGAAAATGTCATCTCAACACCATCTTGTGAGAGCAAACTCAATTTAAATTCCTTGTTTCTTGGATTTCGAAGGTACTTAAGTTTAGCTTGAAACCTGGTACATACTCCAAGGTCAAAACTTTTGTTACGGTATAGTCCCAAAACACATTCTGCAATGAGGAAAAGCCAGTTTACAAGATAAGAATCAGTAAATTGTATTAACTGAACATTCTAGAATTAACATATATCGATAGATGTAGCCAATGGGATCAAGCAGGAAAGATACATTAAGAAGCTTGTAGCAAGAAACATACGGGAACTCGGACCCATTTTATATTCCTAAAATCTCGGCGGAATCTGTCTGCATTTCTGCCCTCGTTAATGTAATCAATCTCTTGGTACAATATCCTGAAATCAATATAGGTTCTAAAATTAATGGAAACAATATCAATTAGCATCATATGTAGCTCCACTATGATATTCAATATGTAGCTAAAATCTTGTTCCATCAATATCTATCATTATCTGTCAAGTTGAAAATCACCGTGTCAGAATAGCAAGTAGAAATAAAAAGGCAAAAATAAAGAGCAGTATCAAGAACATGAGGTTTCAGGCCTGTATTATGGATGCATTCGTAGGAGTTTATTAAGGATTCTAAATCCTTGCTTAGTTAGGAATTCTAGGTAGCAGTAGGAGT
>JAOTAX010000197.1:1064666-1080093 GCA_025629825.1 Erythroxylum guanchezii
TTTGTTTTGTGCTAAAGCCAGTTTTGGCCTACCATAGCAAAAGATGTAAAGCTTTGTCCATAATGAAAACTTCATCACGTCATACAAATTGATCAAACCTAGGGTTGGCAAACCAGCCCGGGCTCTACCTAAACTCTAAAACAATGTCGCTTGATCAAATTCGGGTTATTTGATTGCTTGTGTCGGGTTTAAACCAAACCGTCTGAGCTTAATCAAGCCTAGAGTTGAGTTTGACCAAAAAAAGTTGACTCATTGCTATCCCAAATTTAACAATGAGGCTTCTATAGCAAACTTGTCTTTAAAAACAAATCTTACATCCAAACTTCAACTATTACTGTTAGAGATTGCAAAGAAAATTTGGTTTAGCTTAATATAATTTAAAGTAAACGAGACAAATTTGGTTTAATTGATTTTGAACTTAGTAATTTTTTTAAGTTCGATTAATCACAAAAATAGGTCGGTCTAATTTAAAGTTAATAAATTTAATTAAGTTTAATTAGACATAAAGACTTAAGCTCTGAGTAAAATTTTACTTTTTTTCAATCTTAAATTTGGAAATATTTTTTAAATTTATTCTCAATTTCGACCTAATCTATTCTTATTAAATATTAAAATATATTATTATAATACCAAATGCCCGGTTTAAGGAGTATTATAATATCTAATAATTTATTTCTTAAGTTATTTAAAATATAATGGTTGCAAGATTCTCCTATTATTAAAAAAATCATCAATTGGCAATTTAACAAATCTACACAACCTAAAATAAATAAATAAATACAAATAAACATTAAACAGAAAGAAAAAGGAAAGTAAACAAAGGCCCATTGGGCCAGAAAGGGCCCATAATTAATAAAGCACGTTCCAAGGAGGGATGGTCACGTGCCCATCATCTTCCCGCGAAATCTTCCCGCCAATAGCCTCAACTTCCATCCATATCTCTATCTATTTTCCTTCTCTCCCATTTCGACTGAGAGAGAGAGAGAGAGAGCGCCATGTCTGGGTGGGACGAAGGAGCAGTTTACTACAGCGATCAGGCGCAGTATCCGGAATCTGGCGCCGAGGATGGTGCTTCCAGCCGCCACACAATCCTCCGGAAGTTCAAGGAATTCATCCGAAGTTTCGAGACCGAAAAGAACGTTTTCCCTTACCGTGAGAGTCTCGTTCACAACCCCAAGTATCTGCTGGTCCATCTCGAAGACCTCCTTGCCTTTGACGCCGAGCTGCCGTCGCTTCTTCGATCCTCCCCCTCCGACTATCTCCCCTTGGTACAACATATATTTGTGTGACTCGTTTTATCTGTGGTTTGTAGGAATATATTGACTTGAGTTGTGCGTGTGATTCTTGTAGTTTGAGACGGCAGCGGCTGAGGTGCTGCAGGGTTTGAGGTTGAAGGAACTTGGAGAGAGTGGTGAAATGAAGGAACCGGAGGCCAGCGAAGTTCAGATCTTGTTGAGTTCTAAGGAGGATTCTGTTTCAATGCGGTCACTAGGGGTCAGTTTTAGATCTTGACTTCTAATTGTTGAAGTGTCAAATTTTGGATTTTTTTGTTAGGTTTTGTATCTAATTGATTTATTCCCTTCAGTTAGTGTGATTGTGAGAAGGATAAGAAAGGAAATCTTTCTCCTCAAACTTACTAAGTCACTAGGTCGAGTATATGATATGTAGAACATTTTTTTCTTTTCTGTTGTCACTCCATAAATTGCATTGAGATTTTCAAAAAGAACTTGCCTTTTGACTTTTTGTTTTCTTAACAGGCTCAATATATATCGAAGCTTGTAAAGATTGCTGGAATCACTATTGCTGCTTCAAGAGTTAAGGCAAAGGCAACTTATGTTAGTCTAGTATGCAAGAATTGTCAAGGTACAAGACAAGTGCCATGCAATCCAGGCCTTGGCGGGGCAATGGTGCCTCGTTCATGTGATCACATCCCTCAGGTTTTACTTCAACTCCTGTGTTTGAGTTCCATCAACATGTTGCTCCAAGGTAGAATTATTAATTTTCTTTTGTAACTTGTCTAGCCTGGTGAAGAACCATGCCCTATTGACCCTTGGCTTGTGGTTCCTGATAAAAGCAAATATGTTGATCAACAATCCCTGAAACTGCAAGAGAATCCTGAAGTAATGTTTTTTATCTTAGCAATTTATTGGTGGCAAGGATTTTATAATGCTGTCTGATCGGTGAGTGATGTGATTTTGAAGGATGTCCCTACTGGGGAGCTCCCCAGAAACATGCTTCTCTCTGTCGATCGCCACCTTGTTCAAAGAATTGTACCAGGAACAAGATTGACTATTATAGGGATTTACAGCATCTTCCAATCAGCAAATTCCTCAGCCTCGTAAGAGTTATTTACTCTCAACTTATGGTAGTTTTGATATTTTTCTCTTTGAACTGTATTGTTGACCCGATGTCTTTGTGCAGCCATAGAGGAGCAGTTGCAATCAGGCAACCTTATATCAGGGTTGTGGGTATCGAAGAGGTAAATGAAGAAAGTTCTAGAGGTCAAGCAGCATTCACACAAGAAGAGGTAATTCACGGAAATTATCCAGAGTACTGGTTGTTGGGTTTCTTTAACGCATTAAAGCCTACAAATTATTAAGTTATGCTGCCTAATCTTTATGACAACTGGCCTCAATTAACTTTGATTACAAACTAGTTTAAAGTTCAAGGATAATTAATGATTACTACCTCTAGAATGTTTCTCTGCCAATAGATCAATTTCTTTTACTCCTGATTCTGATCAGTAATGGACACTTTGTTCTGGGCTTTTGTCTTGCATTCATTGCTTAACTTGTGCAGTTTAACATTCACAGATAGAAGAATTCAAAAAGTTTGCCTCCAGAACAGATGTATATGAGACCGTATGTTCCAAGATTGCTCCCTCTATATTCGGAGAAGAAAATGTGAAGAAAGCTGTGGCTTGTCTGCTGTTTGGAGGATCGAGAAAAGTATATTCTGAACTTGGATTTTTCATAGTTTTAAAACTTTTAAGTCTCAAGCCACTTATTTGCACACCACTTACTTCATGAGTGCAGAATTTGCCAGATGGGGTAAAATTAAGAGGTGATATCAATGTGTTGCTTTTGGGTGACCCATCTACAGCTAAATCACAGGTTAGCTCTGCATTCATGACCAATACTGGTACCCTTCTCCTCAAAATATTGAGGCTTTGCAAATTTGACTCAAGTCTTAATAAAATGTTAGTTGAAATTGGATTCTGCCGCATGGGAATTTGTGCTGATTTTATGTTAACTCTGTTCTGAAGTTTCTCAAGTTTGTCGAGAAGACAGCCCCTGTTGCCGTTTATACTTCCGGTAAAGGCTCATCTGCTGCTGGTCTTACGGCTTCAGTAATACGAGATGGCAGCTCGGTAATTTTCTTTATTGGTTGACATTTTACCTTCTACTTGTTTTGTAATTAATAATTCCTTTCTCTCGGTTCTTCTGACTTCATTGACATGCCATGTACAGCGTGAATTTTATCTCGAAGGAGGAGCTATGGTTTTGGCAGATGGAGGTGTTGTCTGTATTGACGAGTTTGACAAAATGAGGCCGGAGGACAGGTAATTGAAAATTCAGTTAGTTGGCCTACCTCACTCATTGAGTATATGGAAATTAACAATGTAAATATGATGCCTCAGGGTTGCTATTCATGAAGCAATGGAGCAACAAACTATATCAATCGCAAAAGCAGGAATAACAACTGTTCTTAATTCCAGAACATCAGTTCTTGCAGCTGCCAATCCTCCATCAGGACGTTATGATGATCTTAAGGTTTTTGGCACTGTCTCTGTCTATAGTTTTTATGGGCATAATTGTGATCATTTGATAACCAACTGAGAAAGCCCGTTCACCTTCCAGACTGCACAGGAGAATATTGATCTACAGACTACAATTCTTTCTAGATTTGACTTGATCTTTATTGTGAAAGATAAAAGGGACTACGGTCGAGATAAGGTATGTTGCAATCTTGCCTTTATCTAAATCTTTTGATGTGCAATTTCTACTAAAAAAATAAAAATTGCCATTCCTTTATCTTTCAAATTTTCTTTTAAATTACAAATGTTCTTGGATTATTATGTGAAAATGCAGAAATAAATGTCTTCGGTTTCTTAATAATGAATTAGGATTTTCTGCTATATGTTATCTTTAAAAACACACGTAGTGCTATCTTTAGAACCTCGCGTATAAAAGTAATTAGGATCTTCTGCTACTTTATGTTTAGAACGACATGACATGCACTAGTCTTTCTAAATGTTCGAGCCACAGAATAATCAAAGTCCAAAATTTCCTGTTGCAGGTCATAGCTAGTCATATCATAAAGGTGCATGCATCTGCTGATAAAGCCTCAGGTGACAGGAGAACTTTGAAAGATGAGAATTGGCTCAAGAGGTATCTTTTACTCTACATTGCTGATCATTTCTGAGAAATCTTCAGCATCCTGTTTTGTGGAAGGATTCCAGTATGGTGGGGTACTAAATGTTATGATTGGCAACCTTTGCAGGTATATACAATACTGTAGAACTGAATGCCATCCTCGGCTGTCAGAATCTGCATCTAATAGACTACAAAATGAATATGTCAAATTCAGACAGGTAGGTTGTACCATTAGCCTCTAAAATTGACCCCTTAAAAAATATGTGCAAATCCATAAATCATCGAATTGATTGATGAACTCTTCATGTGCAACTTGTATAGGATTATACGCTACACTTTCAATCACCTTATTTGCGACTTGAAAGCATTTCGCCTTAATCTTGTGTTCTTATGAAATAGGCATCTTTGAGATAATAGGCTTTCCTTTTGTCTCGCCTGCATGGATCTGAGCATTTGATAGCCTGCCTCCCAGCTCCTCGTATTCCCTTTTTTTTTAATTCTTTTTTATTTGAAAAGAACCCATATTCTATATCAATGACTGAGCATTATACCTCTCATCTGGAGACTCCTAACACTATAAACTATACTCATTTCCATTCGGCAATTCTCCTTTTAACTAATTAAATTACCCTATGCATTGATTTAGAATGGCTATAGAAATTTAGAATTGGATTATGTTGAAGATTATTTCTCATATTTAGCTTGTGAATAGAAACCTAATAACATGTGTATCAACGTGGTGAGTGATTAGGACATGAGAAAGCAGGCAAATGAAACTGGGGAAGCGGCTCCAGTACCAATTACTGTTAGGCAGCTGGAAGCTATAATAAGGTTGAGCGAGGCTCTTGCCAAAATGAAACTGTAAGTAATCATGTTGAGCTTTATATAGATTCATTGCCTGGCAAATCTTTCAAAGTAGAATTGTAAGAGGCATGCATCAATAAATTATTTGCGGTATGGGAAGCCAAAGCGGTTGAATGTAATATCTACGAATGTCTTAATGAACGGTTAATGCTAATTAAAGTGGAAATGGTATATTATATATATATATATATATATATATTTATATATATAATGACTTGTATTTATCGATTTCAAATATTAGGTCCCATGTTGCTACCGAGGCAGAAGTGGTTGAAGCAGTGAATCTCTTCAAGGTTTCAACCATCGAAGCAGCACAGTCTGGTATTAATCAACAAGTTACTCTTACTCCTGAAATAAAGGTTAGTTGAAATCTATGCCACATTCCATTCCCTTTTCCTGTCTTTCACAATCTCTTTATGGTCTCTTTTAACTTTTTTCTTTATGTTCTGTCAATTATACAGCAAGCCGAAACTCAGATAAAAAGAAGAATAGGAATAGGAATGCGTATATCAGAAAGAAAGTTGATCGATGAACTTGCTAGAATGGGAATGAATGAATCAATTGTAAGTACTACGTACATGATAAGAACCCTCCAATGCATTGGTGCTTGTTGCATTTCTGTTGACCAAATTTTACTTCTTCTTTTCAGGTGAGAAGAGCTCTCGTAGTAATGCACCAAAGGGATGAAATCGAATACAGACATGAGAGGCGTATTATTGTCAGGAAGTTGTAGCAGAATCCTTCATTTTGGATTGCTATCAAACCGTTCTGCTTTAGCTATTAATTAAGCATTTCTTGTACAATCTCACCACGAAAAGGCTATTATTCGTGATGTGAGAATTAAAATACGCATGTACTATTAAAGTTTAGCAGTGTCAGTCGTTTTAAAGAATTGGAAAATTGAGTTTGGCCAACGCTTTTGCATTTCATTTTATTGTTTCCAACAACTTGTGAAACTAAAAGGGCAGATTGTGAACTCTAAAGCTCCAGTCTTTTTCTCTTGTAACATGATAAGAAAATGGTGTTGTATAAAGTGGGGCAGTTTCAAAAGAATTAAAAAGAGGCAGTAAATCCACCAAAATCCGAAGTAATGGTATTTGTGGGTGAGTGCTTAAGTTGGGGCTTTCATGGCCGCTTCTGTGGTCTACCAGTAGGAAATTACACGAAAGGCCCACCTGCTAACCCACTCTCTTCCCCAAAATCACTCAGGAACCTCTCTTCCTCTTCTTCTTCTCCTTCTCTCAGGTACGCTCTCATTTTTCACTCTTTGACACACGTTTTGAGTAGAGTTATCATCTTGTTTTGAACCAACTACCAGATACGCTGTGCTCGGTGCTGGTTTCGCCGGCATCTCCGTCGCTTGGCATTTGTTGAAGGTAACTCGTCAGCCCATTTGTTTGTTTTTCTTCTACGACATTTCTTATTGCCCATCACTTGTTTGTTTGATTGGTGTTTCTAGCAATGTCCGAAGGACTCAAATCTGAAGGTTGACTTGTACGATGAAGTCGGCATCGGAGGAGGCGCTTCTGGGGTTTCTGGAGGTCTCCTTCACCCTTATTCCCCTAAAGGTTCTGTCTCTACCCTTTTTCTGGGTTAAATAGTCAGTCTCTGCTTTGGTTTTATTTTGTTTTTGTTGTGTTGTTATGTTTATTCCTCGGTAGGCAAGCTTTTATGGCGTGGTGCTGACTGTTTTAGAGAGTGCTTGGCCCTTCTTAGAATTGCTGAAGCTGCTATTTGTTCCAATGATTCCAACTCATTAGCAGGAGTTGGAGATTCAAGTTCTGATTTGGATAATTTTTTAGTTCGCAGAAGGTTCTTTCTTTCACTCTTTCCAATCTTTTCACTTTCTCTTGCTGTTTTATGTATGCTTGCTTCAACCATGTTGAAATTGCTTAATTTTCCGTGACTTCCGATACATATGAATACAAGGTACTTTCTAGTAAGAACTCAAGAAAGAATTTGTCCTTGTAACGAGTTTAAACATAGGCCGAATCAGTAACAAATTAACCTGGACAACATTAAGAATGGCAACAGATCAGATTATCATTAGACACAAGTTCAAATCTGTGGATCTCCGGAAACAGGTTGAAACCCGAGCCTGATTGAACAATGATTGAATTGCATCTTATAAAGGAAGAGATAAAAATTTAAGTTCAGGACGGATCTTTTTATCAAGCATAGACAACATGCTTATTTTTGTGTTTGTTGGATACCTTTTGTATGTTAGTTTTTTTTACATGATTTAAGTTTTCTTCGTTACATGAACTTTCTGATGGGACTTCTACTTCAGGGGCATCTTGAGACCAGCGATGGATATGAAGACTTTCAATAATTTTAATGATGTAAGTTCTACAATCCTCTAAGGTTGAGCCTGAATAAATATAACATCTTGGGAATTTAATTTATGCAGTATCTGTTTTAACTGACTTCTGCAATCAGAATGCTCAGAATTGTGATCCCAGTTGTAGTATTGAAACAATTGATAAGGACACTGCATGGAAACTTGCACCCAACATATCCCTTCCTGTGAACTTGGCCTTCCATATGCCTCAAGCTGTAAATGTCCATCCTCTGCGGTATCTTCAGGTCTGAGAGTTTATTCATTTCCTGCTTTCTTCATTGTTTTTCTTTTCTGATGTAGTCCTCTTTGCTCATTTTTGGTTCTTGGACTAGGCTCTGTTCTTGGCTTGTCAAAATCTGGGAAGACAATTGTCTGCTACTAGCTATACACAGAAGGAGCTTTGTTTACACAAGAAAACTGTTCAAAACCTGCTCAAATTGGAAGGTAAATGAAGATGTCAAGTCTCTCTAACTTTCTCGATACATGTCAAAAGTGAGAAGCCTGATTCGTGCTTGAACAATTTTCTTGCTTGGATAATCTGCTAGACATACTAAAGGGAGAAGCCTTGAAGTTTCATCATTGCCTGACTACGTTTGCGTTTTATGCAGATGAGTATGATGCAGTAATAATATGTTTAGGTGCTAAAGCAGACATGCTACCCGAGCTTTACGGTAGGCTTCCTTTGAGGACATGCAGAGGTGTAATTGCTCATCTTGAGTTACCTGGTGATGCAAGGTAAATCACTTGTTTCTCTCTCTCACTCATAATATGTATGATCGAATGGTTGGCTAGGTTCTTGGAAGTAAGGTTAGCGTTTTGCTAGCCCTACTTGTAAGCAAGCATGGCCACGTGGAAATTAGCAAAACTAAGTAGTCTTGAAAGCTGCTTCAGGGAACACTATCCAGACGATACCCCTTCAGTGTTATCAGATGCATGGCTTGCAATTCAGGGGACTCGGAGTTTATATTTAGGATCAACATGGGAATGGAAATCCAGGAACTGTTCCTCACAATTATCAACAGATGAAGCTACAAAAGCTCTCCAAGAGCTTCTACCAAAGGCATCTGCCTTTTATCCAGGCATAAAGGACTGGACCTTGGCCGGGGCAAAGGCAGGTTTGAGGGCAATGCCACCATTGACTGCCCATGGATCACTTCCACTTTTGGGTTGTGTTGATAATTTTATTGGCAAAGATACTAATTGTAGATACTGGTTATTTGGAGGACTTGGTTCAAGAGGTTTGTTATATCATGCTTTGCTTGGTCGTTTGACAGCCCAAGCAGTGATTTCCTGTAACGAACAGTTCCTCCCACCTGAATTAACATCTTGGAAGAACAACAATTCCTGATAAATTTGAAATTTCTTATTCATCTGTCTCTTTGGATCAACATGAAGCTGCAATGCTCGGGTATCTTCAAAATTACACTCTATACCCCCTAAAACATGGCTCCTAATAACATTTCCAAAAATCTGAAACAAGACGTTAACTTCCTTCTGGTAAGCCTTCTGGTAAGGTGTTAACTTCCTTCTTGTGAGGGACCATAGGAATGCCACTCCGATGGCTATGGGAGCATATATGAATAATCTAACCCTAAACTTGAATAACTCAATAACGTTGCGTATGGTTACTGTGATTTATATGTTGAAATGGAACGAAACAAAAATTTGAAGACAGAATAGAATAAAAATTAAAGACAGTGAGGTATTTAGTTGTGATAGACAAAGTAGATCAAATTGTATTCGTCTCAAGAAAAGAAACGTGTTTGGTTGCAATTGACAGAACATAAAATATAATGTCAATAATTAAAGTACCCTTGCAATATAATATAATTGGAAATATGTAATTCATTGATTATTTTAAAACAAATGATTTGTATTAATAATTTAATTGTATCTATAAATAAGGAATTTAAAAAATGAGTAATATAAAATTTTAATAAAATGAGATATTGAATAGCAAAAAATTTGTACAAGTTAACAACAAAATGAAATGAATTACGTTAAATATTTTTTATAATCGTATCAATATTTTACTTTAATTATATTTGTAATTTTTTAATTACGATAAAATAAAATAAAAAACTTAATATTTAATGAAATAAAAAACCTAAAAACTTAATGAAATGAGTACGAGTTAACATTTAGGGCATGGCTCAATTCAATTGGTAGGACAAAATTCTCAACGATTTTTATTTGTCAAAGAGATAATTGAAAGCGTTCCATCTAAGGAAATTATAAAGTTCCATCCAATATATTAGGAGTAATGAATTATAAACGGTTAAACTTTGTAGTTTTTCATTTCGGTACCTAATTGTTTAATTAAATATTAGTGAAGGATAATCTTTCAAATTGAATTGTTCAATTTTTAAGACTTTAGATAATTAATTAAAATTTAGACATTAAAATAAATATTAAAAAATAGCACTTTATTATTAAAAAATAACACTTTATTAGGATCATAATTTAAAATTTTGGTAATATGAAAACGAAAATTTTTATGAAAATGATGTAACTCTTAAAGGTACGATCTGAACCTAACCACAGCTGTAATATTAAGAACTAGCTGAATATTGACGAAACTCAACTTCATGTTAAACATAAATCAACATACAAATATGATCCATAATATAAAGAAACAAAACTTGCAAATGATAAGAAATATGCATAGGGTTAATGATAAACTTTGAAGTACCGATCTAAACTGAAAATGAAACAGAAAATTGCATTGAAAATCACATCCAATCGGTTTGTCCGATAATTTTCATGTCCCGCAAGAATTAAAACCCCCAAAAGGGCTGGAAATAAATAAAAAAGCTTTCAATTTTTGGATAAGCTCTTGCTCCAAATGCAGAGGAGTAGTGGGTAATATAGGATCATGTGGGTGCAACTGCAACGAATCAATATTATGAACTTGGTGGGAATTAGCCTAACTCAACTTCATGCATTAAGCTCAAAGCAAAGTATAAGTATAATCGACAACATAAAGAAATAAAACTTGGATGCAATAAGGAATATGCATAGGGTCTAACCCATAAACTTGGAAATACCAAACTTCAATTGAAACAGAAATTGCGTTAAAAATCACATCTAAACAACTCGTCTGATAATTTTCATGTCTAGCAAAATCTAAAACCCCCAAAGGGATGGACAAAAAATGAAAAAGCTTTCAAATTTTAGATAATATCTTGCTCTCCCATCTCAGAACCCTAGTTTGGTACGGCGCCAGTGCCTGCGCTTGGCATTATACCTGCCGAAACCCCAAAACAAAAATAAAAATCAACAGCGACCAACGAATTCATTCACTCATTCAAACATTCAACAAAGCATTCACATTCAGAAAAGTACCTGATGGTGTTGTCGGTTCGCATGCGGATCCAATGAGGAATGGGCCTGTTCTGCCTCATCTTCTTAGCCAGCTTCTTCTTGATCATGAATGACTTGTGAGAAGGCTACACAATAAACAAGAACAACACATAATTACATTCACAGGAAGTAAATAGAGATCACGATTCACCCAAATAGGATGCTCCACGAATGAAGCCCGAAATAGTCGATCAGAGACAGTAAGAGAGAGAGTACCATTTTCACGATTCTTGAGCTGTGGAGGCGCGAGGCTGAAGCGAAACCCTGAACAATTAGAAAAACCCTAAAACCTTAAGTTCTTTACTTTTATAGGTCCAGTAGCTGATCAACGGCGTCGTTATGTATTCCTCATATATGGGCCTGGGTTTTCACGTACATGATAATCAACTTTTTAAGTATCCTAACTTTTTATAATTTTTTTCAATTAAGTACCTAAAGTTTTTGAATTTTTTAATTAAAGGAACCATTTTTTAAAATCTAAAATGTTCATCTCAAAATATTAGGTTTGTTAGTAGTTTATTAATTTGATTTAAAAAATTTTGTTATTCATAATATATAGATATTTAAATTAAAAAAATTCTCCATTTCAGCTTGACTAGAGTCATTAGTTTTTCAAGTGAAGGTCTGCGTATTATAAATAACAAATATTTCATTAGTCAAATCAATAAATTACTCACAAAACTAACATTTAAGCTAAGCTATTAAGAACTTAAAAGTTTGTTCCCTTAATTGAAAATTTTAAAAATTTAGAGGTTGAATTAGAAAAAACTTTAAAAGATTCAACAATTTAGAATTAATTATTCTTTGATTATTCTGGAGTGAGAATTCTTTTAGAAAGGCACAATAAGTAATTCCAAAATTTGCACTTATAAAATTAAAAACTTTAATTTTATAATTATCTCCGTAGAGAGAAGTTTAATTAATTCTATTTTTTATTTGAAGGATAATTAATTTTGTGATAAGTTTAAAATAAATCAAGAATATACCTTCTTATCAAAATAAAAAATGTGTGTGTGTGTATATATATATATATATATATATATATAAGATTTGAGAGCATAGGAGTTTAGGGTTTATTATTTGGTCATCTAATAAGATGACTTTGAATTTTCTATAAATTGAGGATATTGGGTGGTCTAGGAAAATTTTAGTTAAAAATTAAAAAATTACTATAATTAATTATGATATATTTTTAAAATAAAAAATAGGATCTTTTATATGTAGAAACAATTAAAAATGTCATCTGATCCACATATTTATATAGATTCCACATAAACGTGTGAATAAGACGGCTTAGAACAGAGTTGAAACAACAAAAGTGAAACAAGTGATCTAATCCCTTAAATTGGATATCTCATTTTATCATCCTTAATTACAAGTTAAAAGTAAATAATTTATAAAGTAAAAGATTGGACATCTTTTGTAGATATACTTATTTAAAAAATAATTTTAAAATACTAAATTACAAAAATAATTTTATTAAATTAAAAAAATTTGACAAGATATTTTGTTAACATTTTAAAGTTATTTTAGTAAAAAAAAGTACTTTGCAATTGAAATAAGTAATTTACAATTAATGTCTCTTATAGTTATATTATTTTCAAAAATATTTTTTTAATTTTATATACTAAAAACTAAAAAATTATCTATTAATTTTTTATTTTCAATAAAAATATATTATAATTGACTAATGTGTACATAATGGAATGATTTAATCTTAATAATAATTTATTTCAAAATTACCTAACAAAAAATCAGAATATCATAGAAAAAGTAATAAAAATAATTTTAGAATTAAAAAAATAAGTTTGTACCTTTTTTATTTTTTTTCGTAGTTGATATTATTTAAAAGATTTTACCTAGTCTTGATAGCTTCCACTCACTATCATCAAAACAGAGAGCCCAAAAGAATTATCCACCAATCCTCAGCTCCTTTGCATATCTTAGCTTCTCCGCCGTTGATCTTGCATCATCGTACCCTATACACAGTGATCCTCCGTATGAATACGTCGACACTGTCTCTTGATCATACACCTCGGTCGCTCCATTGTCGGCGTTCCTACTCACCAACTGCCCGTAAGTCAGCACCCCTTCAACCGGTCCGGCGGCACCGCCGGAGCTCCAATACCTTTGTTTTATACATTTTTGGGCTACGTGGTCTATACAGAGCTGGGCCATTGTTGTATGATCTTCGACCCAAAACCTCACCGCCACCAAGAGATCCGCACCTTCATGTACGAGTGAACTGTTGGTCAGCCTCAGGGAATGAACATCCAGAGCTCTGGTGGCTTTTACGCGCGTAGTTCGTCTGCTGAACTGCAAAAGCTTGAAACTTTCCATTTTTGCGTTCATATTTCCCACTTTCCAGTTATAAAGTCTTCATCTTGATTTTGTTCTTTTGTAGATGCACAATTAGAATGAAGTTTCTGGATTGGTACGCGAAGATAGCAATTGGGTCTGCTTTAGTTGGAGCTTCCATGGAGCTATTCATGATCAAGACGGGCTTCTGTGTGAGATTGCTCCTTTATATTCCCTCCCTTTTAGTTCGTCTTCTTTTCCCCTTTACTCCTTTTGTATAAAAGTTTAATTTCTATATGCAAGATTCAAATTTTGAATATGTTTGGTTAATCCTGGAGGGTCCATCTGTGATGGAATGTTTTGGTCAGTTATGGAAGTTGTGTCCTAAGTTTGTTCTTCCATAGAGAGAAAGAAAAGTACTTTTAATTGCTGAGCATAGACAAATGATGCAAATTATGATGGTGTTTCAATTTAGATTTGCCCTGCTTATGTATGCTCTATGCTATATGACCCCAAGTTTCATCTTTAAGCAAGAATAAGATTGCCTCACTGATTGTGCCTAGTTTTAAGTCACAAGCAAGAATGGGTTGTCTCAGAATGACTAACGAGTCTGCTGAAAGAAACCCGTAGTTTAAATGATATTTTATAGAATATACGGTTTTCTTTTTTCTTTTTCTCGAAATGTTGATGTCTTGTAGAATTTGGACATGTATATAAAGGAAGCGTTTAAAGGGTATATAGGAATGTGACTGCAATTACTTTGACGAGAAGTCTCTGTTCCTTTGATCTGTGACAGCAAATTATAACCCAAAGAAGTTCATGTTGTCTATCAGTTTAGACGATATTCTGCTTGGAGATTCTCTGTTTGATCTTCAAAAGATGCAGCTTTCTATTCAAATGGTGTTTTTCAGGAAGAAAAGGCTAAGTGCTTTTGTTTTTGCTTTGTGCAGATGACAAAGTGACAGTTTTAGAGTCGGAGAAGCGAGCATGGGAAAGCTCCCCTGAAGCGCAGGCAATGAAGGAAGCTCTAAATCCTTGGAGGAAACTTGATTCAGATGCTAGGGAAAATTCTTGAATTCAATGGCCCTAACTTGCAGATTCATTTGAACAGAGTTTGTCTCTTGACGCTTTCGTAGTCTGAGTGCCTGAGAGTTTATCAAAACCAGAAGATGCAATATTGAAGGTCAGAGTATGCTTCTAGTTTTAGTGAGTTGTTTTGGATCAGTTTGGCCAATGAAAATTTTGTCAGTCATTGCTTGTTGGTCAGCTTTGTAGGTTGAAATTATCAAATGTGATGCCCTGATCATATTTTGCAATAAAGCTATAGACTTTAATTTTGTAACATTTTCTGGGAAAACAGATTCTACTGGATCACCATATCCGTTGAGTGCTAAAACTTCCGACTTACCACGTTATCCCACGGAAGCCTATTCGAACATCTTCGGTAACCCAATTCTTGGAAATTTTGCCATAGGCTTTCCACTACTGTATGCACAACCAGGTGAAAGCACTGTGTTATTGAGCTTAATGCCAAAATAAACATCACCATCTTGTAGCTCTTGACACCAGACTCAAAAAACTGGATCCAGTTCTTACCTTTAAGGTATACCCTCTTCTGATCTGAGTTACTTTTATTTGAGAATGGTTGTCACCGGAATCAACAACCATTCTTCTGATATTCTCACCAAGCCCTTCTTAAATTCATCAAGGTACTACTACCTGGGAACGACAATCGAACAAAGGGAAAATAGCTCGTTAAGTTGCAACTCGCCAAACGCCCGTAGTAAATTCACGTGACATCGCATTAAATAAAAATATAATAAATTTTAATGAAATATGACGAATGTGTATCATAATGTATATCAAAATTACTCAACCATATTCCACTACAATTCGACGACGTTTTAATAAAATCTAAGGTCCTGTTTGGTTGGATCTTAATTAATGGAATGGAATATAATAGAATGGAAGGGAATGGAATGGAATGGTTTATAATGGAATAGAATGTAATATAGTAAAAAGTTGTTTGGGAAGGATGGAAGAGTTCATAATGTAATGTAGTGAAATATTGTTTGGAAGATGGATGGAATGAAATATAATATATAATATTTATACCCCTTATATTAAAATGATTGTTGCAGGAGGTTTATTATTTTATTATTAATTATATAAAAATATTAGTATT
>JAOTAX010000197.1:1091330-1102248 GCA_025629825.1 Erythroxylum guanchezii
TATCATCTTTTATAAATATTAGTGACTTTAGCGTAATCTTTCATAGTCTTTAATTTGGAACTGAAGTTAAGAAAAAAGGGGTAATCTTTCTCAATTTTTAGTCTTCCTACGGTTTCCTTCTGGATTTTCTCGTTCTTGGATCATGGAAAAGTCAAATTCCCTGCTTTTCTCGGGTGGTGACTCTAGTTTTTTTGTTCAATTTTGGGAATTTTCTTTTTTAGGGTTCGGGACATTTTTCTTTTGGTTTATTATCGAAAACGTGTTGTTGCTTGCAGAAGAAGATGGGTTTATGAATTTGTTAAGAGTTTTGGTTGTTGGTGAGGCAATGCGGTTGTTTCCGTTGAGCTTGAGCAGAGTACTGAGGAAAGTGTATACACACACGCACACCATATGTTTGTATACTTGCTAAAGTGAGACTGTATTTTTTTTTTCTCCAACTTACGGACTTCTACTTTTGGATTGGAAGCCTTCTACTTAAAATCTTCTTTCTAATCTTTTTACTTAATGGAACTTTCTTGCTTTAAATTTGCTGCTTTGCTATTGATTGAACTCGTGTGTTGATACTTTTAGGTTTGGCTGTTGTTCAATACTTTGTAATTGTGTGGATTGGATCCTTGCCTATATTGCCTCTTCTTTATGGTGTTTGAATCGTATATCATTTCCAGGTTAATGACTCATTATCTGATTTCTTTCCATGTATTTGCGTTATTTTCAGTTTTTTGACAGGGTGGTAACCAATCAGTATCTTCCATTAGCTTAATGAATGAGTAAGAAGAAAGGGCACGAACAAGATCAAACAATGGGTGAGTTTGGTACCTTGATAGACGTAAACCATGGCAAAGAGTCATTAATTTGAAGTGTTTCTTCTAACGATGAATATAAGGAGAAGAAGAGGAAGAAGAAGAAGAAGAAGAAGGTGATGATTGGTGATGATAGTGATAATTCTGCCTCATTTAGTGCTAGTCAGAATGAGTCCGTTAACTTGGATGGTAATTTAAATGTTGAAGGAGAGAAAAATGAATATGAGGAGAAGAAGAAGCGGAAGAAGAAGATTAAAGGTGTTAGTGATACTGTTGCTCCATTTAATCCTAGTCAGAGTGAGCCTGTTGACGTGGAGGGTAGTTCAAATGTTGAAGTACAGAAAACTGAATGTGATGAGAAAAAGAGGGGGAAGAAAAAGAAGATAGGTGGTCTTAGTGACAGTGATGCTGCATTTAGTGCTAGTCAGAATGAGGTTGTGAACTTAGAGGGTAAGAAAAATGAACATAAGGAGAAGAACAGGAATAAGAAGATAGCTGGTATTAGTGGTAGTGCTATCGCATTAACTGCTGGTCAGAATGAGAATGTGAATTTAGAGGGTAGCTTAAGTATTGAAGAAGACAGAAATGAATATAAGGAGAAGAAGAGAAAGAAGAAAATAGGTGGTGTTAGTGATAGTGCTGTTTTATTGAGTGCTGTTCAAAACAATTTTGTGAACTTAGAGGGTCATCCAAGTGTTGAAAAAGAGAAAAATGAAGTGAAGAAGAGCAGCTACAGAAAAAAGAAAAGGAAATTGGAACATTTAACTGGAAGTGATTCTGGTGATAGGATAACAGAAGAGAACATGGACGGTGGAGATAAGGTTGATAAGAAGAAAAAGGACAAGATGAAAAATGGCTCAGAAAAAAAAGGTAGCCAGGGACAAAAAGCTAGTCTTGACTCTGCTGATTTATCAAAGAAAATTACATCTGAAAGAAAATCTAAACGAGTGAGTTTTTCCCAAGAAGTGGAGGTTTTCCCTTCATCGGGTGGTCCAAGTAACGGAAAGGCTGTTCAAGAAGATGGGCTAGTTAGAGGCAAGCGTTACTCACCTGAGGAGGATGAGATGATCAAAGCGGCTGTTATGAATTATATTGATACACACCAGTTGGGTGAAGATGGTCTTGAAAAGGTGTTGCATAGTAAAAAGTACCCTGAAGTTAAACATTGTTGGAAGGAAATTGCAGCAGCCTTGCCCTGGAGGCCACGCTGGAGTATATATTGCCGAACCCATGTATTGTTTGAAAGAGGTGATAAGCGTCCCTGGACAGAAGAAGAGCTTGAAATTACACGCAAGTTTTATGAAAAGAATGGGTCTGATTGGAGAACATTAGCTGATGCACTCGGTAGACATCGTGTTCATGTAAAGGATGCCTGGCGTCGGGTTAAATTGCCCAACATGAATAAAGGATTTTGGTCCCAAGATGAGTACCAGACTTTGTTTGATTTAGTGAACTTGGATCTACGTACGAAGGCTTTTGCAGAAAGGAAATCCAAGCATGGAATGCTGAGGGATAACATATGTTGGACTGCGATCAGTGACAAGTTGGGAACAAGAGCACAAGCTCTTTGCTGCCAGAAATGGTATGATCAGTTGACATCACCAATGGTGAAAGAATTGAAATGGCTTGATACAGATGACTACCAACTGGTGATCGAGCTCTATAACCAGGATGCATATTGCATGGAAGATGTTGATTGGGACAATCTTCTGGAGCATAGATCTGGAGATGTGTGCCGAAAGAGATGGAATGAAATGGTCAGGCACCTAGGCGAACACAAGAATAACTCGTTCTCTGAGCAGGTTGATTTACTCATGGATCGATACTCTCCTGATGTGCTTGAAGCAAGAGAGATTCATAATAGCCAACCTTTAGTCCCTTGAGGCTGCATTTTGTCCCTCCTATTATCATCTGAAGGCTAAAAGCGAAGTATAGGAAGCGCATGGGACGGAAGATCGTGGGCATGACGTCCTAAAATGCATTTCTATGCTAATCATATTATTTTTTGTTCTTGTTGCTGTAAAGTTTTTCTTTTCCAACCGCCTCTAAGGAAAGGGCCTGACTACCCAAAGAGCTACCTAGTAGTAAAGGTTTAAGAGTTGTAATCGTATTATTTTTCCGTAAAGAAAAACACTTTCTCTGTCCGTGATGTCAACAGCATTAGGGACTTGTGAGAAATTCAGTTGCATGACCAGGGGAAATGCCCACTAGCCAGTTGTAATTTGAGGGAAGGAGTAAATAGGCTTTTTGTAGAAGTTAACAAATGGGAAGGTTTGCTTCTCTAACCTGATTAATCTTGAATGTTTCAGTTTAAGGGCCGGAAAAAATGGAAAACAAATAATGCGTTTGAAACACGTGATCATGTTCTAGCTTCTTGATGTTATTTGATTTAGGGCAAATACGAAGAACTCTTGGTATAGGTATGAACATCTTTTTTCTATTTATGCTACTCTTACATAATAGGCCTCACGACTGGTGCTTTGAAGATCACTGGACATAATAAAGATCATCCAAAGCCCATAAAGGCATTGTCTCCAGAACATATGGAGACATGCTGTTTTAGATAATTTCTTGCGCGTCCATATTGCTCTAGTATTTATATCTTGTATGAGGATTTGTATCTCACTTCTCATAGTTCTATCCGGTATTAGATTTTTGAAGTGGGTGACATAGTGCACTTGGATGAGAGCAAAGATGTTGGTGAGACAAATCGACGCTCACTTTCAGCTTTGCATTGTGGCTCTAACTCTGGATTTGAGGTACAAATTTGATTTGTTAGTCAGTGATTGATGTGTTCCATTTGTTTTTCATATGTTGTATTTCTTTGGAGTATGCCTACATGAGTGATATTGTTTGATAAACTCATTATTTGGTTTTCTTATGACAAGGCTTATAAATGACAAATTTGACAAACAATTGGGAGATGTAAATGTGTGGCCTAGAGTTGCATGTAATTTTGCAGCTACTTCATATAAATGAAGAAGAAATGATGCAATTATAATGAGTTTTAACTAGCTTGAATTGCAATTCAAGGGATAGATCCTAGGAAAGGCATTTTACAGCATTTATATAGGAAAATTTGGCAGCCAGTTACGTTGTAGAAGAGTTCTTTTCTGTGATTCTTTGAAACCATTGCAGCATATCCAGGATATTGAAGCTTGTGGAATAAAAATATGAATTGAATTTAGGGTAAAATACCAATGTTATTGATAGTGGTAGATGTTGCTTATAACTTGGTGGATTTTTAAGGTTTGATTCTCTCCACCCATACATTACTGATGTATCAACTGCTGCGAACTTGCTTCTTTACTTCTATATTTACGATATTCATAGTTCACTTGTTCTCTATTATGGATATCATTGTTGTTCCATTATGTTGTCAAGTGGGGAGTTGATAGTAAAGTTACTGAGCTGGCATGATATGTTTGAACGTTTTGGTTGCAGCTTATCCATTCCTTGTTGGACAGAGTTATGGAAGTTAAGGGAGCTCCTTTTGTACCTGTTGGTGACATCACAGGGCACTACATAGAGCGGTCCTATGTAAGAATATCTTTTATATATGTTGTTTCTTGAAGTTTCTATGAGACATTAGTTGTGTTGCACTGAGGTACTTCACAATTACTATAGGCGCCTGAGTTTCTTCTGGGTAGACAAGCCAGTATCACTTACAAAGGGAAGCACATTAACAATTTTGGTATTGTGCACTCTCAGGTACTAATTAATCCAGGCATTGCGGTTTTGCACTTTAGGCTTTTATTTGTTGTGCTTCATATTTATTTATTTTCTGGCAATATTTTGTAGTAGAAAGCTATTACTTGACTCATGGATTTCCTATGTCCCTTTCCATTTGGTTTACTGGTTTTAGTATTATTATTGTCTCGTGTTTTTTGGTCTTTAATGTGGTTTTCAGGTGTTGAACAATTTTGACATTCCTGATCCTTGCTCCTTCATGGAGAGTACTTTCCTATAGAGTGCCAACAAATGTAAGTTACAATAACTCCATTTTATTACAGGGTGTACTTTTTAGCTGCTGGGTACCATTTGTTTGTTCATTTTTGGTGCTCTGTTATGGAGCAGAAAGAATTTGGTTGCACAAATTCAGGTACTATAATTTTGTGTACACGGTTGGCAGTACTAACATTTTTTTCAACACAAAAACTGGATGGGTTCAAGATTACACGGATAGTAAGATTGATGAAGGGTTTTAACTACCACTTCATCACAGATCACTGCCTTACAAATATATCCTATGGAGGTTGAAAGATCCAGTTATTGACGTCATTATTAATGGTATTTTTGACATCACGTGCTTGAAATTGCAGATCAATGATAAAGAAAGCGTTAACTATACTTTGGGAAAGCATGGTAGTCCAGCGTCAATCCATGACTTTAGTCCATAGCTTGTGCTTATGTTGCTCGAAAGTGCGATCCTGTAACATTCAGCTCCCACCAACTGTGATAATCGTAACACATGGCCACCTCTATTGCCGAGTTGATGAACATTCCGCGAGTTACAGCTCCAGCCACCATTTTTGCGTAGAATTACCTGTCGTTGTTGGCTCCACCAAATGCAAGAAAGGTCTTCACTCGCGGGGTTTTCCGGTGACGTGCTGTGGTGAGATTGGAGAGGAGTGTAGCTGTTGAATCCGAAACGTCGAACCTGTAGGTGACGTTATTTGGCGAGAGGAAGGAATAGAAGATGTGAGTAAACAGAGTTGTGTCATTGGCAGATGGTGGAAAATCTTCGGCCCATAACGGATAGTACGCGGCTTTGATGGGTTCAGGCCATGCCAGAGCACCTCTAGTGGAGATTCTTAAGAATACGATGATTGGAATGACAAAGATGAGATCTTTGAGTCTGGATATAATGACAGTAGCTTTTCAATTCCACTTCTGTCTAAGAACTTCGGGTTCCTGTGAAGATATACCATTCAGAGGCGGATCGTTTTAGATGAATGTGTTTGTCCGAAGTAAACAACATAGTATCGTAAATAATAACAAAAAATTAATTTATATTTAATAATAAAATCACCGAAATTTAGGATTTAACTATTAGTTCCGTTTTTATAAAGAGATTATTTTCGTAACTTAAACATACGATATTCTGGTCACAAAAGCGTAGCCTTTTTAGTTATTCTAAAGTTTGCACTATAATTTCATATTATGTCTATTATGAAAAAACTTGATATTCATAAAATTTCTTAGTATACAAAATTTTCTTTATCTTAGTTTTATATTAGTATATATTTTTACTTTATACTAATTACTTATTTAATAAATTGGTTGAATTATATGAATAAACCAAAATATTCTTTAATTCATGTCAATTAATTATTTGATAAAATGTCATTATCTTCATTTATACTAAATTATTAAAATTGGTGATAGCATTCTTTTTTCATGAAGCAATACACAAGGAAATAACTTTACTTCCTTTCAACTTAGCTATGCTCGTATACACCCAATGATTTGGCTTTTAGCGTCAATTTTAGCCTAATTTTAAATTTATACGCAGCTCCTTCATGTCAAGGAAGAGGTCCTTTTCATGCATCAGCAGGTGATGAGGTGTGGAACATGGGACTAACTTGTGGTGATAATGTGAGGGTAGAATGTGTGTGTGGCACTCCACTCTCATCACACATTTGTGCTCGTACGTGCTTCTGACATTTGAGCATATGCCTGACGGAAGCGGTGCACCAACTACATCACTTTCACTTACTCATTGCATCATAAATTAAAACATAAGAATCACCATGGATAAAACCAAAATTTGTAATTTTATTTCTTAAACAATATATACATTGTGGCTTTACAACAACATCCATATATGTACATTATCAAAAACTAATTAGAGTTTACATCTTTGTATACAGAACACGCTATATACATAAGAAATTATACAAAAATTTATCTAAATCTCTCGGTCTCAGCTGACTGACCTTTAAGCCATGTCTTCTATCCAAAATCAGTGCTAGTTCTCTTCTAAATTGACTTAGAAGCTATATTGTCTCTCTCGAGCCTGAAAAGTCAATGTATAATTTTTGGCGAGTTTTGCAAACTTCGTAAGTTAACCATCCTCGATGGTTCACTCATATCACATAATACAACAATCTATGCAATCATATAGTTCATATCATTTCAAGTATCAACATGTAGCATCATAAAACATCTTCTGCATAATTTTCACTTTTCTCATTCAACATAATTCAATAATACATTACAATCATTCAATTCGTACATACTTCAAGTGTATATGCAATGCTCATGAGACTCACGTTCGTTTATTTTATTGTTGTTATTGAGTGCATTTTTCACTGTCCCGTATCTGTTGTGGATACCAAGCTCATTAATACTATCCCTTATCCGTTAAAGATACAGGGCTCATCTTACATAGTGAACCATAGGCTCTTAGCTTTAAGCTTTTTTCTACTGGCGACTTTGGTCACAACTGCCTTTATCTTTTATACATTCATGTAATGCAATGCACCCCACATATTCAATCAATCATTGTGTTCAATCAATCACATTCACAGTTTCATGCACATTTGTAGTTTCATTCACATTTGTCATCAGAACTTGGTCCGGCATTCAACATTTAAGTTGAGAAATCACATATTCAGTCAAATTCACATTTAATGAGCACTTCTAATGTTATTCATGCATCAAACGCCTCGGACATTCAATGTCTGGAATCAGTACATACACATCATATAATAATTCAATACATAATTCAAACAAAGAAATAATCATAGTGAGACCATCTAGGTTACTCACAGTTTGCTCCAAATAGTTATTTCCTTGAAGTCCCGGCAATGTCTGGATGTTGTCATTCTAATTTCTCTTCTATATCATGCATCACACATTTACACACATCACAACTTTGCACAATTATATAAGAACTCAGCTATACACATATGTATATATAGATTATGTACAATGCATGCTCAATGACAATCCCAGGTACATTTCCTTAATACGCATCTCATAACCAATTAACATCATCTTTAAATCATTCCTTAATACCTAATACACTTTCCTTACTTTAATCGCTCAATTCATCATCAACTAGGCTCATTCAAGATCACATTCAAGCCTAAATACCTCATAGGAAAACATTAATAAGTCAATAGTTTATATATATACATGATTTTGGGACAAAAGACATAACTTTTGCTATGGATGTCGGAGTAATGTCATTCTAGAACGTTTTTGAAGAGGACTTTGGTTTTTACAACTTTCGTGAAGACCCCGAAGAGAGATTTTTCCATCTAAAGAGCCAAAATTACATATTTATGTAAGTGTCCCGAGAATGTCCGCCCAGCAGACATACGTCCCTCCAAACAGACATGAACGAAGCTGGGAAGCCAGAATTCTAGAGAATGTCCACCCAGTGGACCTGAAGTCTGCCTAACAGACATATAAGAAGCATATCTCACTTAAAAGCATTTCCCACGATTTCTACACATATACTAACATCATTTTACACCAAATTCTCTAGTATTCACATTCATTTATGCAACTTCATTACATGCTACTTCAACTACCATATTAGTTGCATTAAAATCCATAAAACTCTAGTCATTTGATTTATCAATCATATGTATATAACAAGACATATCACCATCATTTTCTGGTTTACTAAATCCTTACTCCTTCCCTTCCAAATGTATTATTAAACACATCTCTTACATATCTTATCATTCCTACTTCAATTCCTCTTCATTGTCACCTCCATTTGAATTCAAAACATCCACAAAACATATCATACAAGATTGTTGATCATAACCCCATAAACAGAACATCAACCATGTCTATGCATTCTTCAATATTTCATCACACATTCAACTCCATTGTCACCTTTCCTTTATCTATAAATTATCATCATAATTCTCCTCACTTCGAGACACTATACTATCCCTTTCTTTCTCTTTTAACTCACTCTACTTCATCTCTATTACAATTACTAACATTCACGTTATTACATACCAAAATAGGACATATTCATATACACATTCATCTTCAATTTTTTGCACATGTTCCACTTCATTTTTCACCTTCATTTTATTCCTAACTATCACCTTAATTCATCTCATTTCAAAACACCATAATACTCCTTTTTATTAGCTCTAAACTCATGTTAGTTCATCTCTAAAACAATCAAAGAAATTCATTTAATATACCAAGAAAATAGAACATAATTATCCAATTTACAAGTCATAATTTCTGCACTTCTTTTTACACCATTTTAATGATCTTTCAAGTTCAAATTCATCTCTACAATAACTTATGAAAGGTTAATCATCTTATAGGTAGGAACAAGAAATTTATATGCACATTTCATCACTCACGATTCACATATATAATTTCATGATCAAGCCTTCAATCTTAAATTACTCATCATATTAGTTTCATTTAATACTACCCATGATGATTAAAGCATAACTTACTTGATTTAGCTTCAAAATCTTCAAACTCTTTAAGAATACCAAGAAGCCCTAACTTGTCATATAACCCACGTACAATATCACGGAGGTTGGGAGGTTTAGGTTTTCTTGTGGGAAATGAAAAAGACAACAAGGTGAGAGTAGTAAGTGAAAGATGAGAGAGCTAGGTTCAACTTGAATGGAGATTGGTGAGAAAATTTGTGAAGAAGGTGAAGAAGAAAGCCACAAAGAAGAAGAAGAAGAAAGCAAGATTCAAGACAATTTAATGGTCTTCCAAGTAATTAAGAGAATCATGGGATAAAGACATGGCTTAGCAAGTGATAGATTTAAGACAATTTAATGGTCTTCCAAGTAATTAAGAGAATCGTGGGATAAAGACATGGCTTGGCAAGGGACACTTGTCACTTGCCACATGTCCAATCTTTGTAGGTTTAAACTAGGTTCTCTTATTTAACTAATCCAATCAACTCCAATTTCTACTCCAATTGTCTCCCAATTTTTAATGACACTTGTCAATAAATACCAAAGTCATTTATAAAAAATTTCACTGCCATTTGACTCTTATTTCAACTACCATTTATCAATTATGCTACCACTTAGTATTTTTCCTAGTCTAAAAATACCCAAAATTTCATAAATTTCCTAAATTTCACTAAAAATTCTAGATCAACAATTATTATCACCAAATCAATTTTCAATACATATAATCCACAATTATCAATATAATCACATTTATAAATCAATTATACTTGGAAAAATGTCAATGAATGCATGTACAATCATTTTAATATGTGCAATAATTAATATTCACATATTGTGTATGTTATATTATGCATGAGCATGAAATGCACTTTCTAACTTCTCAATAATCTCTCATGTACACTATTCTAGGGTTCTAACGCTTAACACGGAATAACGAGATGTTACAATTCTCCCTCTTTAAGAAATTTCGTCATCGAAATTCTTACCTGATTGTTTGAACAGGTGGGGGTATTATCTCCTCATATGCTCCTCCATTTCCCAAGTTGCTTGCTCACTCGAGTGATTCTTCCAAAGGACTTTCAGCAATGGAATTACTTGGTTTCTCAGCTGTTTTGTTTGATATCCACTATCTTGATCGACTCCTCAAAATAACTCAAGTTACTAGCTATTTCTATCTCTTGAGCTGGTAACACATGCATTGGATCAGATTGGTATCTTCTAAGCATACTCACATGAAATACATTGTGTAACTGAGACGTTTCATTCGGTAAAGCTAACTTGCATGTCAATGGTCCTATCCTCTTAATGATTTCATAAGGACTAATGTACCTAGGGTACAGCTTACCCTTTTTACCGAACCTTAGCACTCCTTACCAAGGTGATACTCTCAGAAACACTCTATCTCCTGCTCTGTATTCCATATCCCTTCGGTGTTGATCCATATAACTCTTTTGTCTGTCTTGAGCTGCTTTAATACGAATATGGATCAGTTTCACTTTGTTAAGTCAAAACTGACTTTACGTGTTGAATAATTTTGATGAAAACAAAAAGGAGACAAATGAAAAGCAGATAACGAAAAACAAACGGAAGCGTAGCAAAAGAAAAGCAGACGGAAGCTGTTCAAAACAAAAGCAGACGAAGCAAAAGAAAAGCAGACGGAAGCTGTTCAAAACAAAAGCAGACGAAGCAAAA
>JAOTAX010000197.1:1131230-1141765 GCA_025629825.1 Erythroxylum guanchezii
ATTAAAATATTATTATTTATTAAAATATAACTAATTAAAATATTATTATAACTAATTAAAATATTGTAATTAATTAAAATATTATTATTTATTAAAATATAACTAATTAAAATATTATTATAACTAATTAAAATATTGTAATTAATTAATTACAATATAATTAATTAAAATATTATTATTATTTAATTAATTACATTACATTTAATTAAAATATAACTATTCATTAAAATATAACTATTCATTAATTAAAATATTAATTAATTAAAATATTATTATTCATTAATTAATTGAAATATAATTCTTTCATTAATTAAAATATAATTCATTTTGTAATTAATTAATTACATTATTTTTTACAAACCAACCGCTATCAATGATAATGGTAATCATTCATTTATCTTAACCAACCATCATAATTATAATGATTATATCCATTCTCATTCTTCCATATATTCATTCCTATTCCCATTTTCATTACCTTATGTGAACCAAGCGCCCCCTAAGAGATCATACTAATCCTAAAACTGTTAATAACAATAACAAAATTACAGTAGAAATTTCGTTAAATCGAATATTAAGAGATGTTCAAAAATATATAACCTTTCTAATAAACTAATCTAAAACAAAAGTCTAAAACATACCTTTAAATGAATCATTGGATGAACCCAGGGTCAAATCCTCTATTTTAGTTAATTAATTTTAATTAAATTTTATTAAATCTCATCAACACATTTACGTAGATCCCATACAAAGATATGGAGTAAATTTTAAAAAACATGGTTGGAAGCTAGGTGCTCCAACCATAGAATATTCTCATGATGTTGACTAGTCTTTGGTCATAAATTTAAAAAGTTGAAGATTCCCAAAACCGTTTATTAAGTGGGCCCCTATATCATTCTTCTTTTATTAAATTAAGAGCCAATAATTAAATTTAATATTTGAGAAAAAAAAGTGAGAAAAGAAAGTACTACACGTAGGTTCCAAGTAATAATGCAAGTCATAGACCAACCAGTTCAAATATACATATCAATGTATGATAATAAATTTAAAAGTGCATAATTTTTAAATTTTTTTAATTTAGAATTTTTTTAATTTTGAAATTTTGTGACTAATCTTTAAATTTTATATAAATAAAATAAAAAATTATTTTTATCAATGTGGTATATCCACTAAATATTATATACATATCCATCTATTAATTAGATAGATGAAAATAACATTTTCACAGATAAACACTTGTTTAAAATTTTTAAAATATTATATACTAAATTGAAAATTTTCTGAAAAATGAAACACTTTTAAATATATTATTGTATCTCCTTTGATTTATTTTTATTTCAATCATTGTATTTAAAAATATCATTTATTTTTAATATTATTTAGCTATTATATATTTTTTGTTATATTCTTTTAATTGTTCATTTAACTTATTAAGAATTTTAAATTATAAGATTCCAATACATGTAACTCTAATATATATATATATAGTTTTTAAGTTTATAGTTTTCAACTTTAGTCATCTATCCTTCTTTTTAAGACTACTTTCTTTCTCTTGTTCAATGCACCAATTTCCAAGCATTCTATGGTCTTTTTGACCCGGTCCATTCCTTAAGGTTGAAGTGTGTACACGAATGACAATTAAATTTCCCAAAAACTTGGGTTTTTGTATCCGATTAATTAATTTCTATTCTATTTTATTAAATTTTATCTAAATATTTATATCTAGTTCATTATAAATCTTAAATTTTAAGTATTAATTATTAACTCAAATGTAAATTAATACATTAAGTTTTAGAATTAAAATTTTTAATTTTTAATTTACAATATAATTTTGATATAAGATTAACACTTTTTATATCGACTCAACTTATTAGCTCGAATCAATTAAAGTCAAAATGATTAAAAAAATGATTTAGTGTGAATTCAAGTTATATAAACATATATTTTGATTTACATTTAGTTTATTATAAATCTTAAATTACAACTATTGAATACTAGCTCAGACAAAAGTTTTAAAATCAAAATTTTAATTTTTTAATTTCTAAAAGAATTTTAGTATAAAATTAATACTTTTAGATTCACCCAACTTATAAACTCAGAATCAATTAAGTCAAAATGATAAAATCATATTACCTAAATGTCAATTCATGTGAAATTATGACAATTTTATACCATATACTATGATTATTGTGTTTGCAAGCGTGTACTCAGACAACTTTTGAGTACTTATAATTTTACATTCTTATTGAATTAATAAGAAATTACATCCATTGTTGCATTCATTTATTTAGTACCCCATATAGTTTTGATCAATTTGTGTTCTTTATTGGTTGGTGAATTTAGGTCCCAACTTTTAAAAGCAAGAGGTCCCAACTAATTAAGGACTAGTCAATTAATTCCAATTCACAGGAAAGGTGTATGATGTTTCACTTTTATTGTTCTAACTTATCTCATCCACATATTTATATACGTCTGACATAAATGTATGAATAAGATGACTTGAAACAGAGTTAGAACAATAAAAATGGAACAGATGATCTATCCTCAATTCATAACCTACCTATTGCCCTCATCAAAAGGCAAGCACTTTGAGTCATTTCCTAATGTTTCTAATCTATCACCCAATAACCTGCCCTCTCTTTAAGGAAGCCTTTATAGGCATATCCTTACATGATAAAAATGTTTTATAGGGTTTCATTGAACCTAATTATATTTTAATTTATTATGAAAATTTTAATCATTCATTGTTTTTTATTAAGAGTTATATTCCAAAAAATACATGTTTTTTAGTATATGTAGTTCTTGTATACTTAATTTTTTATTTGTTTTGAATACGGTGTTGTTTTATTAAGTATGACAAAAATAACATTATTTTACTTAAACGGGCTTAAATATGTTTAATAATTAGAGTCAATTCAAATATAATCTAAATCTGATTAATTCGAACTTATTATATTAATTTTATATCAAATCGGACTAGATCAAACCGAACTTTTCTTATCATCTATATATCCATCCAACTATTTATCAAATATGCATTCAAGGTTTCATTGTTGTTATAAAAAGAAATGACTCTTTCCAATATTTTTCTTATGTCAATGTTATCGGATTTGAATTTAAGCTCATGCATGTCATTTAGTGATTTGTAACCTTTTGCATTGTCCTTTTTCTTTATATCCACCCAAAACCTCGTTAATGTTATTTGACAGAAGTGTCGGCTGCCCACTGAGTTTGAATACTAAGTTTGAGTGAATAGGTTTTGACTTATGTTCTGTTCCAAAAGTTGTAACAATGCCGGCTTATGGTAGAAATCTCGAAGCTCTATCCATGGCCGGTAAGCATCCTAAGTACACACAGTTGCTATTGTCCAAGCATCTTAGAATCATTAACATTTTCAACCTAGTTACAATTGACTAAAATACAAAAAGCAAGAAAGGAATTTCATGATTCGCATATAATAACTTGTTCATTGTTTGGTGCAGTGATTATTAGTTAAAGGAATGCGAATTGCGGGAAGTTAAACTGATAAAACACAAAATTTAAAGTAATTACGGGAAGTTAAATTGATAAAATAAAAAGTTTAAAGTTTAAAAGATTAAACTGATGTTAAATTGTTATAAAATTGATTAAAGATTAAAAAAAATTAAAAAATTCGAATTATAATTTAAAAAAATTGTTTTTGTTTGAAGTTTAATTGAAACAAGAGATTATTAAATGAAAATTAATTGATTTATTTTAATTTATAAGAACTTATTAATATATAAAAACAGACCGATTAATTAATAAAATAATTAATTTTTAACAATAAAAGTGATTAAAATAAATAAAATTAGAAAATTTGGGCGTTTTAAGGTTTTTACAATTAAACCGATCAAATCGGTTGAATTTTTTAATAATTGACTATTATTAATTTTTAAATACGTGATAAATAAATTATTAGAAAATGTAATGGCTTATATATTACAATATGAATTCAATTGAGTGATGAAATATTAAAAATTTTCACTTTAATTAACTTAAATTGTTAAAATATATTAAAGGGTCTTATTGAAATTATTTTCATGCGATTTTTTAAAATTATATTTTATTAGAGAATATGAAATTTTTTTGACAGTTATTGAAAAATAAAAATAAAATAGATAATAAATATTAAAACTCTAAATATTAATAGTGTAATAAATTATTTTATTATTAGTAAAAATATTAATAATAAATGATAAACTAAGTAATGAGCAAACTCAAGCTGAGGAAACCAAAGTCCCTAACGAGAGAATGTTCGAACCTGCCAAGTTTGACCCGTCTCTGCTCCCTATATGTATCATCTCCTAGCAGCCTTTGACCAAATGTCAACCGTCCCTTTTATTACCCTCTTTTCTATTATATATATATATATTGTATTTTCACTCTTTATTTATAATTTATATTCTTTGAATATATATAATAAATTAAGAATTAAATTTTCAGATAATATTATACTCATAAACCGAATTGGTTGGGTCAGTTTAATAGTAAAAATTTTGAATTGATTAACTTTTCGGTTTAATTTTTAAATTTTAATTTTATTATTAAATATTAATCAGTTATTAAATATTAATTAATCAGTTGATTTTTATAAATTAAAATTAATTAATTAATTTTAATTTATTAGTATGTTTTTAATTAAACTTTAAAATTTTTAATAAGTAAAAATCGTCTTTTTTAATTAATTTTTTAATTTTATTTAAAATTTAAAATAATAGTAAATATCAAACATGCAAGAGCATATAAGTTACGTGGAAGTAATGGTAATTGAATTAAAATAAATAAATAAATAAATAACAAATAATAAAATAAAAATAAGGTATACACGTCATCATCTTCGTCGCATAAACAAAACAACCACTTTAACAACATTCTCTCTGCTTCCCTCTCCCTCCCTCCCATTCATGTTCTCTAAAAAGCCTCCCATTGTTCATTTTTCTGGATTTCTGTTCCCAAACCATCATCTTCACCACCATAACCAACACTTCAGGCTCGACCTCTTAGATCGGATCCCTTCACATTAACCCATAAGACTCCATTGAAACCAAAGTTTTAGGCTTTAACTGCACATAGAAGAAGGATACGAGGAAAAGAAACTATTTTTGTTGCATATTAATTACTTAGCCATGATTATGATGTTGTATGTCATGATAATATCCTAAAACCTGAACTGGGTTGTTGGGGTTGCTCTGTTTTTACTTTGTTTCTATTACGGTCCTTTGCCTGACAACGTTGTTGGTGGTGACATAATAAATGGGAAATGTAACTTCGAGTGTGGCGGCGAAATTCGCTTTTTTCCCACCGGACCCGCCAACTTACGAAGTTTACACGGAGGAAGACGGCAGGCTGGTGTTGACGGGGCTCACCTTAGACAAAAAAGCGGAGGTGCATTTGTTGGAAACTAAAGCTGGCAACAAGATTGTGGCCACGTTTTGGAAACACCCATTTGCCAGATTCACGCTCTTGTACTCTCATGGAAACGCCGCCGATCTTGGGCAAATGCACGAACTCTTCATTGAGCTTAGGGCTCATTTGAGAGTCAATATCATGAGGTATGGCCCCGGTGCTTGAGCTTTCTGTTCATTTTGTTTTCTGTCACTTTCATTTCTGGCCCTGTTTTGTCTTTTTTCTTGGGATTGTTGTTGAAATCCATGGATGCTCTGGTTATTGCTTCAACATTTTCTGGTTAAAGATTGCTGCTTTTTTTCTTCAACTGTTCGACCTTTACTCCTTTTCCGTTTTTCTTTTTGTTTTTTGGTTTGGTTTCCGTTGTCATGGAATGACCTTATTTGGTTTCATATTTGCATATGTGTCCTGCTAATATGTTCGTATGCATGTCCTTAATCTGGATTTCCATCCCCTTCTCTGCTTAGTGGTGGATTGATTCAGGATAGCATTTTATCATCGAGATTGTGATATAAATTTGATTTTGTTTGAGATAATGGACTGGATTAAGAAAGACTGGAGCAACTAAAACATGTCTTCAGTGTCTCATTGATTCACAACTTATTTGGTAATTTGCTTATCTGCAGCTATGACTATTCAGGATATGGAGCGTCTTCTGGCAAGGTAATAAAGAAAACAAAGTTTCTATTTTAATTTAAATCCTAAATTGACAAAGAGGGCTCTATGTTTTACCTGATTAGATGCTATTTCTATGCCTGTAAATAGCCATCAGAGTTCAACACATACTATGACATAGAGGCTGTTTATAATTGCCTGGAGAAGGAATATGGAATCAAGCAAGAGGATTTGATTGTTTATGGTCAATCTGTTGGAAGTGGACCAACCTTGCATTTGGCTTCTCGATTAAAGAGGCTGAGAGGTGTCGTTCTTCACAGCGCTATACTTTCTGGCATACGAGTCTTGTATCCTGTCAAGATGACATTCTGGTTTGATATTTTCAAGGTAAGATCAGCAGAAGTTCTCTTCTGGGATTTTCCAATTCATGTTATTTGTTTACCCCTTCTTTTTTCTGAAATCGTTTTGTTTAACATCTGCAGAACATAGACAAAATACGGCATGTCAGTTGTCCGGTTCTCGTTATACATGTAAGGCTCATAATTTTTGTTTGGTGCAGCCAATATGATCTGTTCCTATCTCTTGAGTTCCTTTATGTTTTTTTTTTTTGGAATTGTTAAGAAGAAATGTGCATGTTTTGCAACTTTGTATTGACCTTAAGGTGTACGGATAGTTAACTTTGAATTGGCCTTAAACCAGTGACGAATTCCTGATAAACAATTCTTGAATATCTCAAGGAAATCCTCGAACCTAAAATTTGAAACCATGCAGAAGTGCAAACCTATTTGCCTATGACTTAAACCAATAGAACCTCACACACAATTACTTCTTCTATCTGCACCATTAATAGGCATTGCTAGATCATTACACAATATCTTGATTTGTCGTCTAATAAAACACACTCATCAGGAAAAAGTGAGGTTAAGTGGTTTTTGATGAGTTAATTTACTCTGTTATAACCCCTAATTGGTTGCAGCACATCTACTGATCATATTGTTCTTACTACTCCGTGCTATTCTTGATGAATCTTTGCAGGGAACTAACGATGAAACAGTAGATTTTTCACACGGAAAGCGACTTTGGGAACTTGCCAAGGAAAAATATGATCCTCTATGGGTCAAAGGTGGAGGCCATTGCAATCTTGAAACTTACCCAGAGTACATTAAGCACTTGAGGAAGTTCATAACTGCAATGGAGAAGATGTCCACGACAAAACCAACAAAAGAACTCACATCCATTCCAAGTATTGAAGTCAAACACAACAAGTGCTTAAGATTTGGGATAAAGTAGGCATTTTCATAAGCAGGTAATGAGTACAGTTAGTTTCACTGGAAGGTAAGCCCATCACCAAGATACATCAGCCATGAAATACTACAGTGGTGGTATGTTTCTGCAGATTAGAGAAACAGATGGGAAACTACAATTTGTTTATTTGATCCAGATCCTACTCAATGAGCCATTTCAAAGGTAGAGACTTTGGCTACTTCTTAACTATGAATAGCCAAAAAAATGCTTCATCTGGATTTCTTGTATAATGCAACATATTGGTTCTGTATAAAATCTTTCATCACCATTTTTCAGAAAAAGCAATTACATTACTTGTGTTCTGCTTTTGAACAAGGACTTCCACTTTTTACTTCCTTTCCATGCAACCTAATTTTATAGTCTTTTATAAGGAAAATGGCAAAAGATGTTGGCTTTCTTGTAACTTAAAAATGTCTATTTTATGACATTTATGAAGAAAAATGATATACTACTAAACTTAACAAAATGAAATTATTTAAAAAATGAATTAAATTAACATCTTTTTTAAAAAATTAAATCAAAATAATATCTTTTTATTTATTAATTTCGAAAATTTCAATTTTTACACCCATGATATTGGACCATTTCAGGAGCACCAAAGCCCTTGCCCCATTTTGCAAGCCCAGTGGTAAAACACTATCTAGACGAAACTCATAAGAAGAACCACGACCACTAGACGGGCCCTTTTGAACTGAAATGCTCCAAAAGCTCTAGGAGGTGAAGTTAATATCTTATTAGTAAATAATAATTTGTCAAAAACGACACCATTTTTTTAACAAACAAAAACGACGCCATTTTTTATTGTTTAATTTAAAAATTAGGTTATGCTAAGTCGAATCAGGCTCTAACTTAGCCCCAATTGGGCTCGAGTCAAGACCTACCCGATTCTACTCATTGTTATCCTTATTCTTTTATCAAATAAGGATGATATAAAATCTTAAATTATAATTCTTTGTGGAAAAAAGAGAAAAAGGCAAAATATTTTATAATCTTATAGAAAATTGATTAATTAATTTAAATTTTTTTCGAATATATATATTTTATCCTAACTATTTAAGTTAATAACCCTAACCCTAACCCGAAACTAGGTTTGGACATTAAAAGTTTTATAAGGCTAAAAGCGTGAAATTGGTAAAACCATAGCAAGTTTTAGGACATTACTTGCCCCTCAGCCTTATACACATCACTAAGTGGAGTAGGGCTCAAATGATTTGGTGACTGATTGGGGATGATAATGCAGCTTGATCATTAAACGATCCATCATTTGGGCAACATCAACACCAAAAAGTGTCATGTTTCACCAAAACTAAGAGTTAGAATTTGCACAACTTTAGAAAGGTATAATTACCAATTAGTGATTATAGATTACAACATCACATGCAAAAAGTTGATATGAAAAATCATTGCTCTTTTTTCTTTTAGTGATAACAAAGGTTATGAAATAATCATCAAATAGAGCACAGTACTGAAAACTTATGCCCTATGAATTGATATTTTGATTTAAAACCTAGCAAAAAAAGTATAAAATTAAAAAAGAAATGATTAAATTTCAACTTTATTTAAAAATTTTGAATTGAACTCATTTTATAAAGTTTTTGAGTCCGACCCAACTATTGCCAATATTAATTTAAAGGATGAATTATCCTCCTTCTCTACAAGTTAAAGGTAAAGTTGCGTATTATCGAATCTTTTCAAAGTCCACTTTTCAGCGAAATTTTTGCTAGATTTGTCATTTTGCTTGTAAGAACATAAGATGGCCAGGGAAATGCTTTATTTGTCTCATATGTGCTTCAAATATTGTTTTTTAAGATAACTTGAAAACTCACAAATGATTTGCTTTCCAAGTCATCTTTAAGTTCAAATTTCACCCAATTTAGAAACAATGTTCATTTATGGTTAAAACTTAAAACCCTAGAGAGAGAATCACACGAGCATCCATTTTTGTTGAAATATATTTAATTAGTGGAAGATTAAGATACGTATCCATTTTTAATTTGTTTTTTTTAATGTTAAATAATACTAATGTCTTAAAAATCACTAAGAGAAAATGTTGAAGGTTTGAAAGGTTTAACCGGTATTAGGCCGTCATAAAATTAACTAAAAATTGAATAAAATTAAAGAATTTGAAATACGATTGAAATATATTGAGATTGAAAAAATTGAAGTTTAAGTAAAAAAAGGACTAATAAATAAAAATTAATTTATTTATTTATGTTTATAAAACTGATTAGTTTATCAAAACTGTCTGATTAATTAATAAGTTGATCGATTATTAACAGCAATAACTTTTTTTTTTGGTTTCCCACGAGATGTCCTAAGAGGGTCCTAATTATGGGAATACTCCTTTAAGCCATCCACACCCAGACTAATCCCTGCTCGAACCGGGTAGGTCCCTTGCGGGAAGCAAAGTTCTAGCTCTAAGTTTTAAATAGCTGCATACATGAGGATGGTTCGAACTTGCTACATCACTTAAGCCAGGAGAGTCCCTTATCAACTCACTTATACCCTGGAGTTATTAACAGTAATGATCATTAAATCAAATCAAACTAAAAATTTAAAAATCAAATAAAAAATTGACTAATTCAAAGTATTTACAATTAAACTGATTGAATTAGTTCTATTTTTTAATCATTAAATAATGGGGGAAGTAATCCTCAATGTATAAATAAAAGTAAAATGTGTAAGTGAATCCCTCTTCACTTATTAACACTAAATCGAAAGCATTTGTAAGTAAATTTGGTTTATTATCTAATTATTAGATCAAATGATGATCATGAAACGACGTCACATTAGTCTCCAACTCACAAATTTCGATGCGGTCCCTACAAAGAGTGGCGCTCCAATTCCCCAAATGTCCGTTACCTAATAACCTTCCCCTGATTACCTGCGACCGACTTGTCTTTTTCACATATCAGGAAGAAAAGGCTGCATGTGTTTCTGTGGCATGGAATCTCAAACGGGCCCCACTGTTTAACGAACAGCCAATACGACGCTGAAACGTGGCGAAAAGTGAGCGAGTGCGGAGTGTTGAGTGTGTTCCCCATAGCACGAGAAGTGTAGTACTTTTTAGTACTTGTAGTTATGGACAACCTGACCTAATTCAGACCAAAGTGTTTTGCCTTTCCCATGCGCTCTAAATGCGATTTAATTACCGGCAAGCTCTTAGAGAATCACGGCATGCACTACTT
>JAOTAX010000197.1:1156032-1168412 GCA_025629825.1 Erythroxylum guanchezii
AAAGAACTGATTTGCCTTATAAATCCAGTCCCTGACATCAGACCCATTAAAGGAAGGAAACGATTTTTTTGGTTTCTGACTTGTCAAACTGTGGCCCATAGTGTGGGGATTGATTACTGTAGTGAGCTGGGTGGGGTGAGTGAGAGAGGTTTTGGGTGATTGGTGGGTTGTATAGGTGTGGGTAGGTCACAGGAGATGTTTGAGAACTAATATGAGGAGTAGGTATTGCTTGGTGGAGTTGGGATGATGGAGGTGGGGTGGGCAACAAAGGACCCAAGGTTGGGTTGCTGATCGAGCCCTACAATTGGGGGTTAGAGTGCAAAACAGCAGAAGTGTTCTGTTGGCCGATGGGGGTGATGGGTTCCACAGGTGCAACGGATGGTTTCAACTGTTGGGCTAGAGCGTCTTGGATTCCTACCATAAGCGATCTCAGTTCAGAGAGTCCGGTGGCCTGCTGGGTAATAGCTTCCTGCAACGCAGCATTGTTTTCTGCATTTCTTGGGTCAGCACATCAAACTTCTTTTGAGTCTCTTGGAAGAGGCTGGAGTAAGCTTCCTTGAGCTTCTTAACTTCAGTTGATCGTGTGTTTACCATTTCCACAGGCGATGTAGGAGCGACTTCTCTGATACCACTTGTTGTAATTTCAAGTGGGATAGTACCAATTTGGATTGAAATGGTTGGGAGCTCTATTGTGAGGGCACGGTTACTTGACCAAGAACAAGGACAGTTACAGATTTGGGAAGAAGAAGAAGAGAGAGAGAGAGAGAGAGAGGAAGGAGAGAGAAAGGCTAGAAATCTTTCATTTTCATGTCATAGGGAACAATTCCTGCTACAACTGTTTATACAACGTTCAGTAACAGAATTTCCTATCTTTACTGCCAGCAATACACGCGTGAACACATTCTCTCTATTCAGTTATTTACTACTAGATTATTGGGCTAGTTAAATAACCCAACAGGTCTAGACCAACGAATTCAAGTAGCAGCCCAAGTAGTAGCCCAATTGTTCCATATTTGGCCTCATACACTTCGTTCCTTCTTCTTCGTATTCTCTAAGACCGTTGTCTGTAACAGGAAACCCCGCAGCATCCAAGGACAGAAACTAAGGCATTTCCCATTCCATGATAATGGGAACCAGAAGTTTAATAATGGTGGTTTTGGCAGTTACTGGTGGTGACTTTTATGATTGAAAGTAAAAGACCAAAGTGTCGTGACCTGTGAGAACGCAGTCAAACAAACCCTGTAAAATTACATCCATTACTATAATATCATCTTATATCAAAGTGTCCAACAATCTTTGAAGAGACATACATAAATCTGATATGAGCTGAGAGATCCGAAGCACGTGAATTACAAGTGTGTAAAGGAGACACCTTTGCTTGGTTTTAAAGGAAGACCTACAGCAAGAGACAGGCAGACAGAGGAGAGCATTTTGCTTTGCAAAACAACTGCAGTAATTTGCTGGTCTGCTACTATCATTACTAAAGCAAGGGCCTATTTTAATAGTTCAAGTGAAAAGAAAAGAATTGTAAAACTATATCTACTGGCAGTTACTCTCCTTCCCAACCCATTTGGCGGGCGCGGCGCTCCCACAACAAGGTGATTTTCCTCTCTCTGATAAGTAATGCCTCAGCATGCTCTCTGGACTCCTCACATGTTTCAGTGGCTGCAATGCATTTCTCTGCCTCCTTTTGGTACTGAGAAGCTACTCTTTTTGCTTCGGCAAGTGTAACATTCATATGTCGGCCGTGTTCTTCAGCAACAGCTTCCTGCAATTTCAACTCTTCTGTTAAAAGGTCCACAAACTGCTTCTCCATCTCCTTCTTGAGATCAGGGTCATTGTTACCGCAATCTGTAATATCATCACATTCATGTAAGCAAATAGTTGCGAACAACAAGGCCATAATTTGCAAGTAAAGCCATATAAGAACAATGCAGCAGATTACAGAAAAAGGTTTGTCAAAAGGTGGAATTTAGAAGCTTAAAATAGCTAGAATTCCTTCAAAAGGCACATTAACTTTGATCTCTCACCCAACTTCAGTTCTCAATCCCGTTCTGAGCTTACAGAAAATTTGTAGGACATCTGTTCACTACAAACAAAGTATGCAGATTATATGATCAAATAGGTACAATCACCACAATCTGTGGAATCCTTAGTCTAGAAGCTTAGTTCACCAAATCGGGTTAGTCAATGTAATATGCAAATTTTCTTTAGCAGAATTGAGACAGTGAGACATAGCGAGTAATGGACACGACATCACCTAGCCCTAAAATTTCTTAAGATCCCAGAAAACAGAAATGGATATATCCCAGTTTAACTTTTGAAGATTTTTCAGAGAATCCAAGACCACACAATCTATCTCATCATCAGAATGAAAAGTTAATAACCAGAATGGGTTAACAGAATGAGCTCAAACCTGTGACTGAGAGATTGGCCAACCCTGCAAGGAAAAAGCAAAACCATGCATAAGTCTAGTACTCCAATAAGCAACAAATTATGGTTTATTTCAGGAGCAGTCGGTATGAACAGGCAGTTTCATCTAAGAACGGCCAGTTCAACCTTTCATCTAAAGGATTATATCCCAGAAGAAACAGCATCTGGATGTTGTGAAATGAAATGAGGAAAGTTAAATGAAGCCAACTTCATGAACTCAAATGAGAGACCTTGCTTCATCAGAAATCGGTTGTAGTTTACAGTTTACATTGACAAATAGAAGAAAACAATGATCCTAGGTTCACATTCATATATGAACAGCTTTAATCCAAGGATCTCAGATCCTTCACCATAACTAGGAAATGATTGCCTAAAATATCATAAGAGAACTTCTCATTACTCTATTGAACTGGGTAGGAAGTAAGTGATTCTTCAAATCGGGTTAATTAGGAATTCAAGCACCTTAAACTAATGTCCAGTGTGAGTGATTTATCAACATATCTAGCACCTCAAACTAAAAGTACTAGGAAACATAGAAGGAATAGCTGACCAAGTAAATCTATCAAAACTAGCGCATGTAAAGCAAGCTAGATTTGCCTCCACATTAAAGCCAGTTAACTTAACACAGTAAAAATCTGAACTTTGTTTTGTTCAGGATCCAAAAATAGATATATTAGGCTAGATCACTACTCGGCACTCAATATGACAGATTTCACTGCATATTATGTCGGTTCTTAACAACAAAAAAATGAATGTTTCATAGATAAGGCAGTTCGTTTTGAACATCCGGATCCTGTCCACTCAGGTGCAAGTGTTCGATCAATAAAACAAATCACAAGAAACTGATGAACAAGCTCAAAGAAATCAACTCAGGTGCACATGCAAGCGTTCGATCAATAAAGCAAATTTGGATCCAGAATTGGGTAGAGCAACAGATCAGATCTCCAATATGATAAAAGTTTTTTATTTTTTATTTTTTTGCATTTCTCCCAAATGAACTTTTACTCCTTCAAGATCAAATTTTGACATAAGCCCAGACGCATAACAAGCAAAACAGTGAATCCAAAAGAGAGAGAGTGAGTAATACCAGGAGCAATCTGGAGAAGAGATAAAGGAGGAGGACAATCACAGATGCAAGGAGGACAAGAGGAAGATGCTTTAGAATCAGAAAATCCAAAACTTTTCTTGAATCTCCAGTAAAGGGCAGGCCCACAAACTCCCAGAGCTGACACCACTGCAAATATCACCAGGCAACACCTCAAGCAAGACGCTGATCTCCTTGACATTTTCACTCTCTCTCTCCCGCTCTTTGTGTGTATTACAATCTACTCACTTTCTTTCCCTTTAGAGACAGCGAGTGAGATCTAATGTTAACGCACTGATTGATGGATATAGTTAGGGAGTCATCAATGGATCTTACTAATGTGCTGCTTGTTCCTGTAGCTTCCCCCTTATTAACCTTTTCCTATTCCGAGGAAGTGTCTTAGTTCTGTCACATTAAAAATGGAACTTTGACAAAAAAAGTTGTCACCTGAAACCCTTGTCCTTGTAACAAAACAGCCAGTTATTACATAATCTAGCCACAGATTTAATGTAACCAACAACCCCTTTTGCCCTTTTCTCTCAATTTCCCCATTTCTAGCCATAAAAAGGATCTAAAAGTAAATAAGCACCTAGGGCAGGCTAAAGTTTGCAAATATTTCTTTGTTGGGTTATATATAAACATAATGTTGAAGTAGTTATTTACTTTAATATTCACTCATCCTTTCATATCAGAAGGTCCAAAATACATGTTTACAATGCATCATACCATGTATTGCTTGTGGTACTCTGATTTTTGATCATCTTGCTATGTAGTACATAAGCTCCAGGACTTTGGCCATCTTGCTATCATTCTCATGGTACGAGATTAAACTTGATAAAAAGATTCGTATTAAGTTAATGAATAAAATTTGATTTAATTAAATATCGAATAAACTCCGAGATTTAAGAAAATGAAATTAGTTTGAGGCCTCTACATGAGTCGATACAATATACTTGTATCCAGCTTTCATAACACCAGAACACTTTTCCCTGATCTAATTATTCTGTAAGCCTAACATGTATCACTAATCATACATAAATCTTCTTTTTCCAAATAGAACGCACGTGAAATATTCTATATATTCAACACATAGCAATGATCATTCATTTAATATCTACGCACACTTGCTAAGTTCATACAATTGAGATGTTCCATATCTGACAAAAACAGTAAGATTGGTCTCATATTAGCATCCATCTGTTGTTTCTGAGTTCCCACAAATGCATTGACCATCGGATTGAATGACAGTAAATGGCATGAAGTGAAATGTGCTAATATGGCTCTAGGCTCTTGGACAAGGATGTTTGAAGTAATATATTCGCTTCGGTATTTCCTATCCTACCAAGACAGGTTTGATTTGCTATATTGGTTCGTGTCCACACAACTAAGTAGTTGCAGGTTTACACAAGCATTCTGTCCTGCGTTCGCTATGATTCAGCATCCTTTGGTCTTTGTTTTAAGTCTGCATAGTACTCGTTTATCCACTTATGGATGATCTCAACTTCTTGCCTCCTCTGCTCTATCAGCCAATCCGGGTCATCTTTTGTTGCAGCACGAAAATCGACATGATGAGCTCCTGAACAATCAATGGCAGTATACTTTTAACTGATAGTAGCACGCTAAAGGGATAATAGTATTAAAGATGGTTGATTTGCATACCCTTCTGTGTGACAAGGGCGATGATGCTGGAAGAGATATTCTTCAGCACACTAAACATTCAAAAAGCTTTCAGTCAAATCATTGCGATATCGCCAAAGACCAACACGAAGTTGAAACATGTATAATCTAACTTTGATATGGAAGCATGTATCAAATCAATCAGCCAAAATCTTGAAGAAGAAAGTGACATCCTGATTGCTATCCATGTATAAGGCTAGGTGAAATGGATTAGCAGCTGACAAGGTGAGTGAATCAGTTGTCTATTATCTATTCCAGGACGTAATATGGAACAAATTTGAAAAGAATGAACCATTCATGCAAGTGCAAGATCTGAAGCATTTTATAATGTCTAGTAATTGCCAGTTATAACCCTGAAAGATGATTTGTAGTGTTTTCTGATATCTTAAGAATCAATAACTTGGTATCCTGACTTGGAAGTTCACTATATACAGGCAACAGTTTATCAGTTGAGAATGAAGAACCTGACACATATTTTGGAAACAAATGAATATTGATAATCAGCTCAATGGAACATCAAGGGAAATATGGAAGTTGGAACTAAACCGATGAAAACTACAAGGGAAGGACTTTGTTACAGCAACTGACCTTCCTCTGCTCCAAGGATCCTGCATTCCATTAGAAAATATGATGTTGCTACCGGATCTCTTCAATACTTGATCGATCCTCTGCACACAAGATAAAACTTCAACTAAAGAAGCATAACTGGATAAGTGAAAATGAAGAAGAAACCTTACTTTTCCACCGAATTCAGTAGTTATCCAATGCGGTCGAGGCACAATCCCGTAAGTTTTCACGCATCGATCTGCAAACTCTTTGTAATCATATCTTGATGGAGGGAACATGCTTCTTTCAGAGCAGGTCATTGGCATGACCATCTCTGTGCAGGCCTTAATCATTGTTGATGAATGGATTAGCATAACAAGCAAGCAATAATTACCCTTAACTTGAGTTAGTGATTTGATTTTAACTGTAGATACTATAAATACAGAACTCAAGTTTCCTTAAAAGTAATAATTACTCAAAAATGCTTAACTATCACAAACTAAATGACAGACCAATTTGGTTGCTGATGTATTTCAGAAGATTTTAGTTGTTCATGCAAAATTACTTAGTACCTGCCAGTCCCAACCATGAAGGCCATGGGCATCAGGTCCATGGTCCAATTGAAAGCATTTACTAGAACGAGAATAGTTGTAGTATAAGCTTGCAGCTGCGAAAACCCTGCTAATCTTGGAGGCGCCTGGTGGAAATTCATCAACAATCTTGCACATCTTCATTACACAAAAAAACAGATGAAGAAAACGTTAGGATCTGAAACTGCCGAAATTTTACTGTCAACAAGTATTCTTACCTGCTTTACAGGATAGGCAGGTAGGGGCATCATAAAGTTTGCCTCAAATGGATAATTCACCATAGCTGTATAAACAAAAGCCGACCATAACCAGGCCCAGATTGCATCTAGGGAATGAAGGTCTCTGAACACAAGCAGCATGTAAATTCTGGGGTGACAAAAATGCACTCTAGCACGGACTGTTTTCTTAGCAAATTAAACTGAGCTATATTGAAGTTGATTCTGAATTCAAAATGGCTTTTAACATAGAGGCTGCTGAAGTGATAGATGAGCGATTTTCCAGAAAATTTCTAAGCCACTCTATCAAGGAATCTCTTCAAGTACTAGCCATCCAAGTACAACATACAAGATTTTACCCACTAGCTGAGCAAACACGGAACATAAATTCATGTGAAGATGAGTAACAAATTTCTCATGCAGATCAAAGGAGAGAACTTACTTGCAAGTTCTGAAAGTTCTGCTTAGTTCAGTCAAGCCTTCCTTCTGAGTTGCAAGAGCCAACAGCTCTTCCCAGCTACCCCTTATCACCTCAAAGCAGTTCAAGCTTGCCTCCTGCCCAGTTCAGTTTTGCACAGAAGCTTATACCACAGTATAGAAGAAACTAAAGGTGAATGTACAGAAAACTTTCACTAACATGTAACAACAGACCTTGAAATCCTGAGAAACAGCATCATAGAAACTTGAATGTGCAGTAATGTCATCAAACTGTAGAATGGGGGCTGAAGATGCCAATGCACCAATTGCTATGTGCGGGTATTTTAGCCTGAACCAGGCAGCTAACACTGAAAGAGAATACGTATGCAGAAAAGAGGGAGAAAATTTGATGTTCCATGTCATAAAGTCGAATAATTGATTCTGAATAGAAGGAAATCATTTAGTCTATTTTGAATTTTACTTCTACAGTAACTGTGTTTATCCAGATAGCAATTATATCAGAATATTAAAGGAATAATGCATCAAGGGCTTGAGTCTTAAGAGATTTACTTCCTCCATAAGAACCACCAAAGACCACTACAGGAGATGTTTCAGAGGAGAGATTCTGCTTCAAGTTCCTTATCAGAACTGCATAATCAGCTAAAGCTTGCTGCGAATTCAAGTACCCCAATGTCTCTGTTGACTTGTAGGAGTCCTTCCCAAATGGCATCGATTCTCCATAGTATCTATGCTGCAAATGCACAGACAAGCAGATCTCATCTAATATATAGTGACAAAATTCCAGCATAGCTCATTCTTTGGATCAACAACGGATAGAATTAAAAAGTAACCGTATTTTGACTGACAGGCATTAGATGCTCTACTTGAGATTTGCCCAGCTGTAGGAAAATCTCCATACATTTTGACCCAAGAAACTAGTTTTGTTCTGTAATCATTTCCAAAGACGACTTTTTAGCTCCAAGTATGACGTTTTTATCTAAAGCTCGTGACTTTCTCAACTAAAATGCGAATTTAAGAGCCAAGAAGTGAGCTTTCAGAGTGCTTAAGGAGTATTACTTCAATGAAAACCAGAAGAGCCCGGAACTTGGGAGCAATATCGAGCAAAAAGCCAGTGTTAGCAGCGAACCACTCAATGTCACCTTCATTCCCAGTGTAGACAAAGATGGGACCACCTTTTTGCCAGTAACGATTGTTGATGAGATACTTCTGGTAGAAGATTTTGGAGCTACTCTGCTGAAACGTGAAGTGGTCTAGGATTTGAGGAAAGTAATGAGCTCTATATGGTATCTTTGGTTTTGAGGCCTTATGTTGCTTAGCCAAAGATTGATAAGCTGCTCCAGGGAAAAAAGCTGGTATGGAACTTATCAATGGTGCAAGTATGGAAAAAATCAGAAGTATGAGATGTGCAAAAGGACCCATGCTGGTGCTTTCTCTTCTCTCTCTCAGAATGTGAGTGTATTTATTGCTTTGTTCTAGGAGTTGAAGCTATTATCTGCTCTGGTGGATTAATCTACCCATTCAACTGTAAGTTGGAGTTTTGTAGTGATTCAGGGATTAGTTTTTAACTTTGTTTTAAATTATTTTTGGTTCATGTTGATTTCTTGAGTTAAATCCTTATGAGAGTATGAAATAATGTTATGAATAAGGTACTCTGCAGTCTCTGCTACAGGTAGCTGATGCTTTCTCTCTCCCTCTCAATGTGAGTGTACTTATGGCTTTGTTCTAGGTGTTGAAGTTGAAGCTATTATTTGCTCTGGTGGGTTAAAAATTGGAGTTTTGCAGTGATTTGTCAGGGATTAGTTTTTAACATCGTTTTAAATCATTTTTGTTCATGTTGATTTTTTGAGTTAAAGCCTGGTGAGAGTATAAAACAAAGTTATGGATACCGTACCGATATTAATACCAATTTTAGTTTTGATATAATAATGCATAGATATCGGTTAATGCCGAGTATCGGGTAATTTTTTAAATTTATAAAATAGTCCATAAATTTTTTTAAAATTACAAAATAGTCCTTCAATATATTATACTGTATAATGTATAATTTTACGTCACTCATTTTTTCAAAAGTCATAATAATAGAAATTTAAAATAACAAAAAATTTATTTATTTTTATTAATATTACTTTCACATATTTCACATATAAATAATAATGAAAATTAATGTAACAAAAAGATCACTGAATCATTATACAAATATAAAATTAAGAATAATACAAAGTATTTAAAATATTACAATTATATTATATAATACATAATAATAATTACATCAAAATATATAATAATAATATCAAATTTTCATAACTTTGTAACAATTACAATTTTCAATAAGAGCTCATTTTGAAGAATCAACTACAAGTAAAACCTGAAACAAAAATATTTATGATTATGTTGCATATACAAAATGTAACATATACATCAAATAAGTGAAAATAAAATAAGAGGAAAAATAAAAATTTGAAACTTCATTCAATCAAATACTCGCTCAAGCATTGATCATAATTCTTATTTGGTACAAAATTCTTCTAATTGAAAAGAGCTTCGTCATCATTATTATTCAAATTCATTGCACCAAATAACATTTTAATACTTTTTCATCCAAAATTAGCTTCCAAGTCATCCTAATCTATCAAACTCAGATTCTCATAAACTTAATTCGCCAAAAGATCGATATGATTAAGACAAATTAGATATACAAAATTACTTGTTCTATTAAGAGTCATAGTAAATAATAAAATTAAATTATTAAAAATCATACGAAATTATTTCTAACTTAATAATCATAATAACATACTTTTTCTAAAGCTTTAAATTGTATCGAACAAATACCAAGTCATTTAATCTTTTGTGCTCTAATATATTCATTTTCTTAAATAGATGAATTCAAATGTGCTCCAATTCTTTTCACACCTTGGTGCACTAACCCATTGACTTAGAATTCGATTTGCAAACTTTTGCAATTTTAGAACACCACTTCCTAATTAGTCCGACCAAGCAATTATAAGATAACAAAAGTAGCATTATAAATAAAATAAATTGGTGGTTAATTTTCAACAACTAACAAAAGTGAAAAAATATATAACTAGATTAAGTTTGTCCCTTTGAGGAATAACAATTGACATCTAAAAATCACCTTATAAATCTTCTTCTTTTTTTTTGTTGCCCACGAGGTGTCCTAGGCGGGTCCCAACTATGGGAAGGCACCTTTAAGCCATCCACACCCAGATTAATCCCCTCTCGAGCAGGGTAGGTTCCTTGCGGGAGGCAAAGCTCTGGCCCTAAGTTTTAAACGGCTGCATACATGAGGGGAGTTCGAACCCGCGACCTCACTTAAGCCAGGAAAGCCCCTTACTAACTCACCTGCGCCCTGGGGTTATAAATCTTCATTTATGAGTTTAAGAGATCTTGTATCATCTCATGGGCAACAACTGTTGTAATAGTTAATGACATTTCCCTATAACTTTAGTTTTCTTTGTAAAAATCGGTCTGAAATAGACACTAGAGTTCAAAATGCCCCAACTACAAATAATAGAAAGTAAAGTTGTCTTTCTCATCTCTCATTGATTATTGCAAGATAAGGTGTGTACAAAGAAGCCTTATTTTCATTTTGGCCTTTGATTATTTTATTCGCCCTCTCTATCACATTATAAAAATAAATCATTGTTGCCTTCTCATCACTATCTCTAAGTACCCTCACAAAAGACTCATAAACTTAGATGACAATTTGAAATTAAGACCAAAATTCACTATATTTAAGTATAATTCTAGAAAATCTTCAATCTTATATTAGACGTAGCATGCTGAGATGCATCTCGCTTATCACTTATAAACATTTGCCTTAGACTCTTTTTTCATCGTAACGAAACACTGAAGTGATAAAAAATTTGTTGTAAATCTTATAATAGCAGGACGACATAAATTTCTACCATTGTTGAAATATTTTCTTATTAAATTCAAGACTCAAGCATGATCATAGCTGAATTTAGTCACTTTTCTTTTTGCTTTATGATAATTTCATCAATAATAAGAAAATACTTGACATACCTCGCATTTTTTCAACATCTAGTCAATGCAATGTATAGCACAAAGAATCTAATAAAAAAATTATACTTGCTTTGCAATCTTTTTTCAACCGTTTTATAAGTGAAATCATTATCAATTTTGAGCTGAACAATATTTCTGGTCCAACTTCATTTACAACTTAATCAAATATTTCAAATAAAGTATCATCATTCCTAATAAGACCAGGTGTATTAATAGACTTCAAAAATATTGTCCCTTCTATAAAATAAACCAAAAAATTAATAATAAATTTATGTCTTTTATTTATCCGATCATCACATATGATTAAATATTTAAATATAGTCCAAACCATTCTTATTTCTTTTAAATAACTTTTAATTTTATAAATATAGCTAGTACTAAACGATAATATTTTATACTATTTTAGTACAGTAAGAAATTCAATTCTTTGGTACGGAAGTTAAAAGGAGTGGCTGTGAAATGTGAGACAAGATACTCTGTTCCTATTCTACGTCGTCTCCTCTCAGTCACAAATTTCTCTCTGTATCATTTATTTATTGTAAAATTTGTGACTGGAAGAGGATGACAACCTCAATCTCATCCCGTGAGATGCAAGGTGTCCTTCATTCGAATCTTCCCTTCTTTTGCAGATTCCAAGAATTTTTCAAAACTTTCAATGCTTCAATTATAGTCAACCATCTCGTCCTTGTTCAATCTTATCATTCCTCATTCATGGTCAGTATTAGTTACATTCTGGAGCCCATTGATGGAGATGCTGGAACTTGGATTTCAGCAAATATAATTTTTCAGTTATGTACATAAAACTTCATTACTTCAGGAGGGGATCCAGAGGGAGACTAGGAATTGATCATACTGCCTCCTGAAGTATGAGTTTATCTTCCATCAGACCATCTTTTTTTTTTTTTTTGGTAATTACCATTAGACCGGCTTCATCCTCCGCAACACTTATTTTTAAGCATCTGTTTTTGATAGAGTACCTGTATCAGTAAACATAAGATTTGAGCCTTCAAACTTTAAAAATTGGAGGATAAGAACCCTCTTTAACCAGTTGAACCACAGACATTTTGGCCCATTTGTTTGAAAATCAAGATTCAAGATCCCTTTTCTAATCTGGTTCATGGGGTTCTTACACATATTCTTGGAGGTAGAAATAATTACACAAAACCAGCAATCTGTTCGTGTTTATTTGTCTTCTTCCATGCACCTCGCTCAGGCTGATTTCTGTCATGTCTGGTATCTTACTTTGAACAAATTTATGTATTTCTCGTGAATCATATTGGTCGGGTCGGTCATGCTGGGCCCGGATCCAGTCAAGACGACCCGTGGGCCGATCGCTCTGCTCATCAAAGATCA
>JAOTAX010000197.1:1182854-1194515 GCA_025629825.1 Erythroxylum guanchezii
TTAATATTTAGTTGATTATGTAAACTTATAAATTGAGTCATTTATGTTTCATACAAATATGTAAAATTAAATATATTGTCAATTTATTGGGGCTCTTTTTTTTTTAATTTCACCCGAAGCTTATAAAACGATAGAAACGACCCTGGTTATAGAGCTCGATCCCCAGATGGTAGTCATCTGTATCAAGCCATTTCCTTTCTTTCACCATTGGTGATGTCAACTGATCATACCATTTTTGGTAGTAGAGAGCTTGTGCCTTTGTTCCCAACTTGTCACTGATCGCAGTCCAACATACGTTATCCCTCAGCATTCTATGCTTGGATTTCCTTTTAGCAAAAGCCTTCACGCGCAGGTCCAAGTTCACTAAATCAAACCAAGTCTGGTACTCATCTTGGGACCAAAGTCCTTTATTCATGTTGGGTAATTTAACTCGACGCCAGGCATCCTTTACATGAATACGATGTCTACCGAGTACATCAGCTAATGTTTTCCAATCAAACCCATTCTTTTCATAAAACTTGCGTGTCATTCCTAGTTCGTAATGTTACTGTCTAATTAAATCTAGAGATTGTATCCTAAGTTATTCGGTGGTTAGGTTTAATTAACAATCGTATCTTGATTAAACACTACCTAAGGAAAAACTCAGGTTAATTATTAACCCACGACTAATAGTTGCTAAGAGATGTTTGAGAACAACAAATTAATAAAATATGCTTAATTAGGATATAGGTCGAGATTGAACCAAAAAATCGAGTCTCTACCGAATTCCCCACTTTTATCTTTTTTTTTGCATGTTTTCTTTAATTTGTTTTTATTAGTTAGTTTCATTATATTTTCTTCTTTCAAAAATCCAAAACCCCCCGTTAATCCTAAATACTAGTTAATTTCATTTCATAAACTTTACACTACCTAAGGAAAAACTCAGGTTAATTATTAACCCACGATTAATAGTTGCTAAGAGATGTTTGAGAACAACAAATTAATGAAATATGCTTAATTAAGATATAGGTCGAGATTGAACCAAAAAATCGAGTCTCTACCGAATTCCCTACTTTTATCTTTTTTTTTACATGTTTTCTTTAATTTGTTTTTATTAGTTAGTTTCATTATATTTTATTCTTTCAAAAATCCAAAACCTCCCGTTAATCCTAAACACTAGTTAATTTCATTTCATAAACTTTACACACACTTTCTGTAGGATCGACCTAGACTTACCACTGCTATAGTAGTAAGTCTAACGATTTTATTTTGACTAGCGTAACGATGCGCGACCAATAGATAAAAAGTCTTTCATCTCCTTTGAATGTCCGTACTCACAAATAACCTAGCATAATCAACACGTTTCCTCATAGTTGTATTCTCATCTATACAGATCGGTTTGCCTAGATAGCTAGCTAACATGCTTAGGCCTTTAGTGGTCTAATATTTCAGAGAAATGTTGTGAATGTTAACCCATAAAAGAATATTCTTGACTCTTATTTTTTCTAGTTCCTTTTCAGGCTGTCAATTTTGGAGAAATAGTGGAGGTTGTAAAATGTACCATGGACCCTCCACTGTCACTTTTGAGCTTCTGACTTAGAATTGAAAGTGAAAATGATGTTGTCATTCTCTATTAGCATTACTTCTTTTATGTCTCTTCCGTTTCAATTTCTTTGAATCCATGCTTGTATTAGAGGAAAAGGTGGGCGTTTATCCATGAAGAAGCCAATGATCGAAGCTTCCCATGTTTTAGCTCCCTCCTGCAATATGTCAATGTTTGGGGCAACCATCAATTTCCCATCCACTTCCACCGGAGGGCTGTAGAAGAGAGAAGCTTCAATACTTTCTCCAACCACTTGTTTCCAAGTTCTCCTGGTACCTTCTGTATTATGGTAAGTTGCTATGGTTTTTTTGGGTGGGTTTGGTTGTGTGACTGAGGTGAGTGCTTGCCTCCAAATGTTGGGAGCAAGTACCGAAATTTGCTGGACAGGAGAATTGCTAGAGGATGCAGTTGAAGGGGATAAAATATCAGGATTAGAGATAGGAAGTGGTGGGTGTGGGGTAGATTCAGCAGAGGAGGGTGGTCAGTTGCAAGAGGGCAAAGGGGGGGAATTCAACAAGGTAGAAAATAACAGAAAGTAAAAATTTACTTTGCTCCTCATTCTTTTAAGTTTGACAATCGGATCGAGTTCATTGAAACTTTTTTTTAACTTTTTCTTCTTCGTTGAGTCGCTTGTTGATTCAAACTCGAACACCAGTTAGCTTTTCTAATGACAAATTGATTCGATTTTACCAATTTCAGGTCCATCCTTGAATGCCTAATTTTATGGAAAGATTTCTCGTGCCAAGACAAGGATGCTAATCATGAAGAAGCATCACGCTTCAATCCAAATGATAGGTTGAGCGTTGAATATGGGGTATTGTGCGAAACCAAAGAAGCATTCGGTGCTCTTCTTCACATTGTTTACAAGTAAATCCTGGCGCACTGGCACGGCAGATAATTTTGATGAATCTATTGCGCCCTGTATTCATCCAAATCCTCGAGAGTCTCTTGCAGGATTCTGTACTCTGTCAACCTGACAATTCATCAGGGATACTAAACTATTGGATGTAGAATGCTTCCGAAATGCCAATGGCTCTATCCAACATCCAGCCATGGAAAGACCTAAAACATAGCAATACCTGACAACAACACCTTCTCTTAAACTATGATTTCATTCTATATGACAGCAAGTAAAGCCCAAACTGCTTAATCAAGACAATACTCTAGTACCGTTGAATCGTAAATTTACAGTATCTTTCAGGAGTGCTAACAGGGGATTATGTCCTAACAGAAACTTGCATTGTATCTCAAATCGAGCAGTGGAATGCAATCTGTTTATGCAATGCTTAATCATAACTCCTCCCACCTCTATTCTTGCATCAATGACAATGCACATTTCTCATAAAAGATTGTATCATTGCATTATAAAGAATGAGTGGATAAATAGTAATGAAAACTTTCTTTCTTACTTCACCCTAACTCGTTCCCAAGTTACAACAGGAACTTTCGAATATGTATGGTCCCAGTTTCCCGCTCTAACATTAAACATAGTTACATGATCAATCAAGATTAGTGATACAATAGACCATTCTATAATCCATATCAACCTTTATCAGATTTTCGCAGAGTACAGAGAAGTTTTTTCTAACCTCCACCAGGAAATTCCTTTCACCAGAGCGCCCCCACAACTGGAAGATGTGCCCCACCTCATAAGGTGCTAGTATCCACAAGGGCAAGATCTTGTAGCAGCATTTGCAGGTCCAGTTTATGACCATGTCACTCCCGAAGTCGAGGCAAAGTAAATAGAATTGACACTAAAACGATTCTGTGTCACCAGTTCAGTGACAAGTTCATAATACATCTACATATTAGTATGTACATACAATGTCCATTAAGTATATAAGTACCACTGTTACCAGATTTTGAAACTGTGGAAGTACATGGCCGTCCATCTCAGAAACCGGAAAGAAAGTAATCTTAAATTCACATGTATGCTAGGACCTTTAGGGTACATGATAAAAGAATCAGGCCATGGAGGAATTTCCATAAAATTGTAAGCAAAATGCACCTGACTGATGTTAATCACGATATAAAATTAGTTGCCAATCCACCTTCTTTTTCTTGCCGGCCGCTCTGGTTTAACTTCTGAATCTGTATGATTGTCTGTTTTGGCAGCAGGTAGGGCCTCGGTTTCGATCTTTTTTATTGCCGGAGCATCTTTATCACTAGGCATTGGGAGCTTAAACCGCTCGCTTCTTTTCTTCAATTTCTCAACTGTGTCCAGGTGCCTATCCTCAACTGGTTTTGTATCTGAATCCTTATTCCCTATATCACCAGCAGCTTTCTCTTCAGCCAAGCTATGGCTTTGAACAGCTTCAACTCTTTTAGAGGGCTCATCAGCATGTTTACTGGCTTCTGAAGATCCACCGTTATTATTTTTATCCACCCCTTTAAACTTTAAAGAAGCAGATGCCTTACTGCTGATATTGTAATCTCTCTCCTTGTGACTGGTCCAGCGTTCCAACTTTGACCGTCCCCTCCTGGACTCTTGCTGTTCCTCATCAGAGGAAGCATCCTCCTTGCGTCTTTTTGAAGGGTTCTGTCGTACTGGATTCTCATTATGACCACCTCCCTGCCCATTAATGTTCTTTAATCCCTAACCAAAGGATAAAACAATTATGAAGAGCATACTAAACTCAGGTCAACTAACTTCATGGACAATCTAGACTCCAACTAAAGCACATCCAAGCTGAATATTAACTCGAATTGCTTGACATTACAACTTAGGAAGCTGAAAATATAGAGTTTGTCAGAGAAAAACCAGTTCTAGGTCCACAAGCCACACCATTAACTGGACTCAAGGCAAAACAATATAGCTATCAAATCATAGCCCTAAAATTTTGCCAAGCAACTTCAAAATATAATCAGACAAGGAAAAAGAAACTAAGCTTCTGTCCACTAAGCTAAATAATCCACTCCGCAGACCCTTGTAGAATATGTTTAAGATACGGGTTATAGCCATCAGAAAACTGTCATCAGCAGAATAAAAACATAGGACTGACCATTTATAGTTTACTCCAATTTCCCTGACTAGATGTTACATAATGAACTTGGCCAAGGCAACAAAATCTCAAGTACAAACACTTCCCATGAGCAAAAAAGCACAGATTTTGCTAAATGTAATGCATCAACCACACCGTTATGTAGGACCGATGAAGCTACTCCCACACTTAGTGCCATGGTCAGAATTACCAGTTAGTTATTATGTATTTTGATGGAAAGATAAAAAGCCTCCGACCTGATTATAATGGTCAATTAACTTGAAGTAGTTGTACTACTCATGATTAGGATTCGTATCAACATGTGACTTAAGATTTGTGTCAGTTCCAGGGGAAGATATCGCCTCCCCTACACTGCGTTTTACACTCTTTTGACAAGATTGAGACATACCATCTCATCAGGGTGACCACTCTGATCATCATGGTTTCTTCGTGAAGAACCAGAAGCACTACGATCACCCTCAGATTCTTTATTCTTCCTTGTATTTTCTTTAAGTTTTTTCTCTTGCATCTTCTGGTTATCAGTCATATCCATTGCACGATCTATTTGGGTACTGGATCTCTCCTGCCTGGATCTTTTCTCGTCAGTATTTCCTCGTATATAAGCATCATCATATCCTCTATGATGAGAAAGATTTTCTTCCTCCAGTCGATCTCTTCCCTTCTGTTGTTCACTGTTTCGAACTGCATCTTTAAGATGGTACTCTTTGTCAGAAACTTTACTTTCATTCTTTATCCTGTTATTACTAGTCCATGCCTTGTCATCTGTACCACGTCCGCTCCTCATAGATCCCCTTCCTTCTTCCCTTTCTCGTTTTAGCAAGTTTTCTTCATGGGATTGTTTTAACCTGTACATCTCCTCCCTCTCCCTCGGCCTTTCTCCCCTGTCTCTGTGTAGCCAAACCTCATCTTTGTGCCTAGCAGAGTGGTAATCGTCAAGATTATCTCTAATTCTTTGTTGATCATCTCTCTTCCGTGGGTCCATAGCATCATCCCTTTCTCTTCTTCGACGACTAGTATTTTCTCTGTGGCCAAGTAAAATCTCATCCTTGTCAAGATGGTCTCTCCTTAAATAATCTTCATCCTTCTTTCTCTTGCTATGGTAATCATCTCCAATTTCATATCTACTCTTCGAACTGTCATCTCTTTCCCTGTGCCGTGAACTACCATCTTTATCATAAGGAACCCTGTAGCTCCCATTATACATTTGCTTCCTTGAATAAGGATGCTCATCTTTGTCAGTCCTTTCATTCTCCCGTATCTTAGTTCTGTGTCTCGATCCAATATCAACTCCGCGATCCCTTTTCCTTGTGTCTTCATTCCTAACTTTTTTGAAATGTGGATCTTCATCTCTACGTTGCCAAGATCCATCAGGAATTTCACGGTCCTTTCGCCGATCATAACCCTCAGTCTTTATATGCAAGTGTTGGGCCAAGGTAGATTCTGAATCCCTACGAGGATAAGAACCCTCTCTCCCTTTCGAAAACATGCAACTTCTTTCCATTTCTTGTCTCACATCATGATCTCTTCTTCGCAAATCACGTTCATTTTCGTCAAGGTGCCTCTTCACACTACCTCTGCGTGAAGAGCGTCCACCTTGAACAACTTCCTCCTCAACATCTTGCCATTTTTGATAATCTTTACTGCTCCCAGATCTTCCTTTGCTGTTTTCACTGCTTCTAGCGGCAGATTGATCAGAGCGAGAATTTGTAATTCGCCTGTTCACAGAATGATTTTTATTTCCATCTTTGAGGGCATCAGTTGTGGTTTCCTCATTCTCAGTCACCTCGTCCTTTTCCATTCCAGAGCTCGCTTCAGCTAACACATGCTCATCAGGAGTATCATCTTTTTCCTCCATGCTCAAGTCCTTTCCATCCTTAACTAGGACAGGAGATGATAGTGCAGAACTATGTTTATCGTCCTTGCTTTCAACTGATTCTTCCTCCACATTATCAAGGAATTTTCTGTCCCTAGAACTCCCGCTTACACTCAAACGAGGGGATCGGTTGAGTGGTCTTCCTTGAATTCGCCTGTGATGAAGAGGCAAGAGTTAAGAAAATTCACTCATAAGAAACTAATACAAAATCAAATAATAAAATCTGCAAGAGTTCAAGGAAATTTGGCATAGAGGAATATATTGATGTGTCAAAAAATTCAGTAGAAGTCATTTATAGTTCTATTCCAAAAATAGCATATTACCAGGAAGGTAAAATTTGTAATACCAAAAACTCCTCCTGTACAAGCTGTTATGCAAAATAAAGTTTATTTTTTGAGGAAAATCTTAGGAGATCCAGAATGGTTTCCTTTATGTTAAAGCACGTATTTTACTGTTTAGAAGGAAATCTCCAATTTAGTTTTTTTCCTATCTTGACAGCAACCTAAGACTTTTAAGAATCCATGCAATCTACTTCCTTTCTTATGCTTCTAATTAGGGACTTGTCAGTATTCATTTAATTCAAGAGGAATACACCTCTGTCTTAGCTTACTTGAGTAGCTATTGTTCCAGTATCTCTTCACCTAAATTCTGTTAGCCACTGTAACTTAAGCTACTGCTTAGAGCAATTTAACTGACCAATAGTTCCATTATCAGATAATTCCAACAAACCTCATATTTCACATCAATAGCTTAATTTTCCCATATTCTTCTAATATCTGCCATATTAATTAAAACGCCTGAATAAAATCCCGAGTGTCAATGTTTAGGTAGCTTTAGGAAAAGATGGCTCTCTCAACTACCAAAGTTGCTTCTATAATCTGTCTTACATCTAAGCCATGGATTAAGTAAATGACACCCAACCTTAGTCATTCCATACCTTCCCTCAATAGATGATGTCCCAACATCTCCACTAGGGTACGTGGGAGGCTGCTTCCTAGAACCTGGATGATATTGACCTGATGCTTCTGGGCGAAAAGGCAGCCTTGTCTCACCATCAGGTATACTATCCTGAACAGATTCCATATACGGTGGCCTTCTTCCACCTCTTTGGCCAACATATGCCTGTGGCAAATCGTCAACATACTCAGTTTCCTTATGTGGTGTGTCATTTTCAGCTTCACGGCTTCCCCTAAAATCATCTTTAGGAGGATCATTGGCCTCTCCATCCACCATGCCGTTTCCTGCTGAAGAATCATCATCCAACAAATCCTGGCAAATAATCTGTTCATTCAAAATCTCCAGTTAGTTCACTTAGCATTTATGATCATCACAATCTGAGACTATTATGATTATTACCTCAATGATAGCATCAGAATCACGAACTCTGGGTGGTCGTGTATCGATGGAAGGGAGGCGCTCGCCATAACCTGTTTCAACTTGTATTGCTCTTCCAGTTGGCTATTAGACAAATAACTGTAATCAGTGAGTCTTCAAACTGGTGTGAAACTAAACACGATCTATCATGAACAACTGAAATTAATAAAACTGAAGGGAAAAATTTATGCTTAAACAATGCGAGACAAAAAGGCTGATGTCTTTGTATGGGTGTGTGCATGAGAGAGAGAGAGCGACGGAGAGCATTCCAGCTCTGCTTTCATCAAGGAACATAACATCATCACTTGATTTAAAGAAAACAACTTAATGAACAATAAGAAAATCAAAATAAACTTTTTGTTCTGAAGAAAAAATAGAAGATTGAATGATGTAGCTGAAGCATACTATAGGTGGCCGCACTCGAGCAGATCCTTTTGCTAGATCATTTTGTCCAGCATCTGTCTTTCCAAGATTTGAATTATCAACTGGAACATCAATACCACTTGCAGCAGCTAATTCTGGTGGCAGATCTGGATCATATTCCTAAAATGAAAATAACAGAAAGTAGAAATTTACTTTGCTCTTTACCGAGTAAAACGTTAAAGGAAACACAACTACAGATGGCAGTTGTCTACTATGCCAATTATACATGGCCATTTCATACCTGTTCAGTGCGTCCACTTTCATAAACACGAATTTTGCTTTGCATTGTAGTTTCCAAGCGGTGTTGTTCCTACAAAATGGAATCCTGTAAGCATTTATTTATTTGAAGAACAAGAACTTTAAAGCTCTAATTTTACCAGCTGTTTGCAATAATCTTTCCAGCTTTCCTCATTCAAACCGAAGTTAAAGAAGTCTGAAATGTCCACAACAGGATATTTCCATGGCTTCTCCTCAAAGCTATCAATGTCAACATCAAAAATGGTCCTGAAATCATATGTAGAAGAAATAAGTAATTCAGCAGGTAAAACAATTGCCATATTCTGTAGCTTACTACTTACTAAATATACTACAATGCTGATCTTCTGCCACTACAGAAACTATTATGAGATGAATACGCACCATAACCTTTTATTCAGCTTGCCAATGCCACCACAAGTAAACAATATGGCATAGAGGATAAACATCAACTTATCCAAACTCAAACCAAGATGTTTCTCACTAAACTAGCAATTGTGAATAGAAAGAACTAAGAGTTTGAAGAAGTGTATAGTTCAACCTAACCACAAAAAGAGGCACATGTTTACAATTTAACAGCAAAAAATACCTGGATTGCAGTCCAGCATAATTTTTTTGAAGGTACACAAGCCAACGTATTTTATTAATCAATTCCATGAATCATACACAGATGCACACATTCTTTGCTTAAAAAAAAAAAAAGAAAATAAAATAGCTTGACCCATTTCTACATCTAATTTTTCAAAACCATACACCCATTATCTTGACTAACATTCTTTTCTTAGAACAGGAGAACAATTAATGATCCATTCACCCAGTTTTAAGTGTTAAGCAGCCAGCCAAGGGTGAAAACACTTGACATATAGAACGAGAAAAGAAGATTGACAACCAATGAAATCATATGCACACTCCAGAAGGAAAAAATTCAGCTTATGCAGCTGAAGAAAATGTTACTTGTGGGAAGGAAGTGTGAATTCCAGACCACCACCATAACCCCGCCCTGCCATATTGTTGCCCCAAGCAGTCCCATAACCTGGATGAAAACCCTTCTGCATTTGAGGTCCACTTTTCATTCCTGTCGGTCGCCACTCACCTCTACCTCGACCAGGTATAGCACCCATGCTAATAGGAGGGCGAACTTGACCTGGAGCTCCTCCAGGACCAAAAGTTGTAGCTCCAGGAATTGGTGCTGCACCAGGCCTTACATACTGCATCCCCAGTAAGAAATAAGCAATTAAACAAACTAGAAAATACACTGGCAGAAAATATTAAGCCCCACAAGTCACTGAAACAATTGTACATGGCATCTAAATTCAAGCTTTACACATGCTCCAACACCTAGTAGAGGACAATATGGAGAGTGTTAGGGTTAAAGTCAAATCAACTAGAACACCTTCACTCTGTCCTAAAAATGCATACCATCTATCAAGATATAGTAAGACCTGTGCAAACAGGCGTGTACTGGTTAAACTTGTAAACTATTGATGGTATGTTACCACCAATAGCAACTTACAAGTAATCTGAACCCTCTTAATCAGAAAGAAGGTTTTGGTACAAGCATAGAGAAGCAGAGAAACAAGGCTGAAGATTGGAGAGAAGCACTCTTTAGGTTGAACATCTTAAGAAGTGAGCGAAAAGAATTAAGATGGTAATAATCAATATGAGACTCTAAAACAAAACCAGACATCAAATTGCAAGTCCAAAACTAAAGATTTCAATTAGTAGTAGTAGCTCAGTGAAAAGGGGCCTAAATATTATATGCTTCAACTAAGGTTAACCACTTGACGGAAGATTAGCAAACCTTACATGAAATAGTGGGAGTTTAAAAAAAGTTAAGTCCAACTAGCTGTCCTGTGATCTTCTGAAGTAATAGAATAATGGTTAATTGAAGCAATTTGGATGTTCTTATGCACCAACTGGCTGTATTCTAAATGAAATTTTCCAATCAAGTTAGTATTCTTTTCTACCTATTTTCCTTTCAACTGAACAAGGAAATGATTTTGCTATACGAAGCCATGAAAAATGCTCCCAGTTAAGTGATCTATGGTGTTCTTTGTCACAAGTAATTTGTCCAAAATCCAAAATGTTAGCTAAGATCATTTCCTCCTTTAAGCTGTTAACCATGTGGTGTTTCCACCATCATAGGTATACAAGTCAACCAGAGAACATTGAAATTGAACCTACGAGCCCAATTGCCACAAGCTAAGTATGAAAAAATTAAATTAACAAAGTCAATGCAACCCCAGAATTGGAAGCTTCTCTCTGAAACTTTTATTTCATCTAAAGATGTTTATTGGACTGCTTAGGCATATCAAGGCCACTATTGTGTACGGAGAACAACTCAACTCTCATCCAAGGGAGGCAATGAACATCCAAAGATCTTTGATGACTGAAATCAGGGTTCTCAGAGATATTTTGCCGTAATGATTAGAAATTTATCAATCAGTAATCTCAGTGCAGAGTTTTCCATCTAATCACTGAGGGGAGCGACCGAGATGAAGAAGTGCAATGATTGGAACTGTTTTTCGAAATTCCACATTGTCATCTATGGCTGTAAAAGATTCTGTGCCTTCATTCTTAGAAAACCAAGTCAGCCACAGACAGGCGTGCAAGATTTCAAAGATCAGAATTCAAAACTGAGTACCAAAACTTCTTTTGTAGGTTCTGTAGCTTGACGTCAAAACTCGGGTCAAAAAATCAGAACATCAATACAAATGAGTTTTAGAGATAAAGCTGTCAAGCAAAACACAAAACCACACCGCTCAGTGCCTATTAATCACTTAATAATAGACTGCAAGCCACTATCATTGAACTTCAAGTGGTATTTATAAATAAGTGTGTTCCACCTTTATCATTCAATTTCTTCAAAACTTGGAAACCATGTACAACACTCTACAAACTAGGTAATCTTGAAGAGCAGCAAGGGGCAGAACATGAACCCCATTTACAAGATTAAATAAAACACCATGTATAAGATTAAAGAAACCATCTTTGCTTTTACTTTTCTCTAACATCATACAACAACAACAGCAGCAGCAGCAGCGTCACTGACCTTAAACTGAGAATGAAAGGAATGATGATAAGGATGACCGCTGTACCCAATCTTGGGCACCACCATTGCATTTCCTTTTCCTGCAGCCTCTCCGCCTTCC
>JAOTAX010000197.1:1233404-1286306 GCA_025629825.1 Erythroxylum guanchezii
TTCTTTCAGCCTGTAAACACACAAGCTGCCCTTACTTTTTATATCTTTTATTGGTGAGTTTAAATGAACTTGTGATTATTTTTTTTTATGCGAGAGTTGCCAATTGCTTGCTATAACCCATCAATAATGTTGGGTCTTGAATTTCTGTGAAATTCTTTTAACTTGCTTCATTGGTTATTTATGCTTGATTGATGGTTTAATTTTTTTTATTTTATTATTATTAAGTTGGGCCATTAATTAAGATGGCATGGGAAGAATTAGAAATTGACATTTGAATTGAAGGGTTAGGACTAAGTTAGCATTTAATTAGATGAAGAAGTAGTAGTTGGCATTAATTAAATGAACTAAGGGCATTTTTGGAAAGGCCAAGTCAAGGAGGGGCATAATTGGAAAAGAAGGAAGAATAAAGAGGAAAAATTAGAATAGGAAGAGGAGAGTTGTCGTGGAAGCCAAGAGGGAAGGAGAGAGGACGTGAGGGAGAAGGAGAAAAGAGTAGAGAAATCAAAAATCCAAGGGGAAAAGAAGAGAAATTCGTGGAAAGAGCAAAGGTCAAGGCTTTTAAGGTAAGTTTTCATCATCTTCTTCATGCTTTGGTTAAGAAATGAGTGTGGTTTTGTTGAAATGGAGAAAACCTAGAGAGAGAAAGGGGCTTGTGGAGGAAGAAGAAGATGGTGAAATCTTTAGGGGTTTTGGATTTCTAAGCTAACTATTGAGTTTTCTACCCTATATGAGCTATGGGTAGGTTAGATTAGAGTTTGATTAGGGTTTATTTTATTTGGTTGTGATTTTGGGAATTTGGGGAAATTCCCAATTGAATTGAAATTGAATAGAAGTTTTGCTTGTGTAGGCAATCAAGAGCTTATCCAAGAGCAAAGGGAAGGAGGCCATTGAGTTGGATTCTCCAAGAATACAAGGTGGGTAAATTATTTATAGCTATTGTGTATTATGAGCAAAATGCCATGTATGTGTGTATTGTGTGTTAAATGACTTGGTTGAATGTCTATGATGTTGAAATTTGCATTGTGATGTATGACCTTGTGAGAAACCCTTGAAATGTGTGTATGATGATGATGTTATGCCATTAACTTGAATTATGGCATTTTGTATAAGAAAAGCATGAGATATTGACCTTTTGATATGATTGTCATGCCATTGAATTTAAGTCATGGCATTTTGATTGAATGAAAAGAAGCAAAGTATGAGAATATGAAATGATGAATGATTGTTTTGAGCATGAAATTGATTGTGTTTGGGTGAGAGAGGAACCGTTTTGTTAGTCACGTGCACGACGACGTTAAGCGTTCTTCCGGCTGCCCGCTTGTGGCCCACGAGATCCGAAAAGTGGACTCGTTTCTTTCACGGAGTAAACTTCGGTTTCTCTGTTTTGTTTACGGAACCCTCGAACCAAATTGTATGTGCATTTGCAATTTTGATATGCTAAAGATATGATTTGAATTGTATGTTATGCTTGGATGATAAAACGACTTCAAATGTGTTTAATGGAATGATGTATTGAATTATAAGATTGTGTTTGAAAATTTTGAATGCTAAGGTTCATTATTCGTCTATATGGGTATTTGTATATGTATGTTTGAGTGGCTCATTGCCAATGGCTATGAATAAGTTAGCCACTGAGTTGTATAGCTCAACCCATGATTTTTCCTCCTCAGGTGCAGATCGAGAAAAGTGACGACCCTTACAAGGCAATTGGACACTCTAAGATAGCTAGAAGTCTTTTGTATTAAGTTAGTACTATTTGGCTAGCTTTATAGGCATATCAAACATGAGCATCTTTTGTATTTTGTATTAAGTTGATATATGTGTTGATATGTAAGTAAAGCTTGTTCAAACATTGTTTTTGATTGAATGAAATTGAGAATTGAGAAGCTTATATTGTATGATTATGTTTCTTTTAAGTTTGAGTATGATGTATGTGGATATCCTTGGGTGAGATTGCCTAATTGTTGCTAGTGTTAGAAGAATAGCTTGTTGAAGTTGGGGTGAACGTGTGTGATGAATCCTTGGAGTTGAGATTCAATGATGTTTGATGTTGTTGAATTAGTTTGGAGTGGTTTTTGTGGTGTTGGAGAAGGGTTTGAGGTAAGGGATTGTTAGAAAGGGTTTAGGAACCTTTGAAGGGGGCTTGGAGGGTGAAAAATTCATATCACCTGAAGGTTACACGGTCTACCCGTGTAAATTTACACGGGCCGTGTAAATCTGGGCACAAGGGACACTTTCCACCCGTAGGTTACACGGCCTGACCGTGTGATTTCACACAGTCCGTGTAATTTGACCTCCTTAACGTCCGAATTTAAATTTTTGGTCTTCATGAAAGTTGTAGCCCTAGATGTCTTCTTTCCAACCGTCCAAAAACAAAGTCAATCCAACATCTAGAACGAAAGTTATGGCGTTTGCGCCAAAGTATGTTCAATAAGAATCAGGACATGAACATGTTGGAGTTGTTGGGCTATAACTCCTTTGTCCGACCTCCGATCGAGTCGATTCTTGAGGCGTTAGACTTCTAACACATTTTCCTACCTTCCCTTAAAATTTTATGGTCATTGGTTTCAAAATTTGGAAGTTTGATTGAATGGAAGTGAGCGGTCGGGTTGGAGAGCTTAATCGGGCTATGATCATACTTTGGGTTTTCGAGCATATCTTGAGCTACAGAGCTCCAATCAAGGTGGTTCTTGGTTCTACATAAACTAGAGACCAAGAGCTTCCATTTGGAAGAAGTCAATTGAAATTTTTGTGATTTTTGTTATGTGGGCTCGCCTTTGGGACTTGAGATGTTATGAGAATGAGGGCTTGTCATTGAGGGTTAAAGGGAATTGGTAACCCGCTTATGCATGTTTTCAATTCCGGATCGATTGTTGGGCTTCGAAAATGGGGCCCAAAAAATAACATCTATAATAGTAAAAACAAAAATGATAAACTTATATAGCATTAGTTGCAATGTTTTAAAAATCTATTAGGTCATTAGGTGGAAGGAATTAAAATTCAATCCAAGTATTTAATTAATATAAAGTTATAGTTTTAAATTTTAGTTAAAATATTTTAATTTGTATAGTCTGATATATTTTTTATCAATTAAGGTTCAAATTGTTCATATTATTAACATGATTAAAGAACTTCTGAAAATTGCTTTTATTTTAGTCTTGATCTTGTAAATTTTCTTCTATTTGCTATTTAGGAATGAGTGCACTAAGCCACTTGGTGGAGCTTCATCTAAGTAAAAATGAGATCAACAAATTTGAGCCTTTGGAGGTAGGGATTTGTTGTAGTCTAAACAAAAGAATACAAATTAAATTCTATTAAGACTAAACTAAAGGTAAGTGTACCTCTTCGACAAGTCATATAAAATAGTAAGAAACGGATATCGTACTCAAGGGATTCCAATATGTAAGACAATTAAATAAAACGATGCAAAATAACTTAGACGATCAAGAATTTATTGATTTGAAAATGAAATTAAATAAGCGAATTAAGGAAATATGCATGATGCAAGGTATGAACTAAATGCGACTAGACTTAATCAAATGACAAAAATTGGCTAAGGTGTTAGATTTCAATTGGATTAGGCACTAAAACTAGTAACAGTGGATTAATTTAGGAATTACTTCACTTAAGCAAGTTGAACCCAATATTCATAGGAATTCCTTTCTCTTCTAAATCCAAGTTACCTACTAGGTTCATATATAATTTGGAATAAAAAAAAACATTCAATGCAAGAAGCCTAAAATTAAGTTCGTTAATCTTAGATATCCTCACAAAAGATTCTAAGGTTGGTCTACGCTTTAGTCTCAAGTATGTTACTTGATTAATTTTCTGACAAATTAAATCCCAATGGTCATGGCATTCAATCATCTAAGGCCTTAATCTAGTTGATCAAGCTAAATTAGGCTAAATATGCATTCAATTAAGCAAAAAAAAACAATATCACAAAAACTATCCTAATCCAATATCAAACCTAACCTCAACCAAAAAAACTTACTATACATACTAATCAATGTTGTGACTCCCTAATAACCCCCAGGGAGGATATTGCGAGTGCCACATACACACAGAACACGAAGCATTTCGAAACATACAAAACGTTTTATACATATAATACCAGAATCTCAACAAACATACATTGTATGTCAAAATTTCCGAAAGCGGCCTGAATTAAGGTTATTACAACCCATCAAAAAAAAATTCATGAGTTAAAGACATCAGATACAGGTCCAAAAACAATCTCAAAATACATGTGAACAAAACAAAAATCAGGCTCCTTTGGCCATCACGGTTGTCTTGTCCCAGTTCCTACGTCCCTCTTTCAAAACCTATACGGGGCAAATCCACCGTGCTAAGCATATAACTTAGTGAGTAATAACTAATCTATGGATAAACTGACAACTTATCATATTGAATCATGTAACAGCATATACATGCATTAAACAATAAATCAGACATAATGTATTTCAGAACGGACTTTATAATTAATAGAACTGAATATCACAAGAGGGTATAAACCCTTCAGAATCAGAACACAATAATGTTTAATGTCATAATCAAACAAATAAATCATAACTACAAAACCAGATAACTACTAATCCATTTACTGAAGCAGGTAACGGGACTTATACAGAAGAGACCGAAGTCTCGACACATAAGTGTCAATAACAGAAGATACCGAAGTGTCAATAACAGAAGACACCAAAGTGTCACAGAAGCAACTGCAAACCCTTCTAGGTATGCCTATTTACCCACGACTAGGACCTGACAGTTTTAAAACCAAACAAATTCATTTCATGTTTAACATAATTAGGCAATCATTGCTTTCATGCCAAAATTCAAACATATTAATCTAACAGCTTTGCAAATCATTCAAGCATATCACATATTTACAGCTTTGCAAATCATTCAATGATCCAAGTCAATAGCAACCAAAATAGTCAAAGCAAAACTATCAAAATTTGCTTACTGAATTTATAACATAAATGACCAACTAAATTACTTACAAAAATTACCATCTAAAATTACTTACAAAAGCTCCCTGTTTGCTTATTGCCTCGAGGTCTCGACAATATCTGGAATCGATCGCTCTATGGGTTCCTCTAAAATATTCAATACAAACATATATTACTATTATACACAATTATGAATTCAATTATGCACATTCATGTATACTGAATATATATGATGCATGTTCATGTCAAAAATCCAAGTTTCTTATCTTTAATCTTATCACATTATCGAACATGTGAAATCATACTCAATCCCTCAATCCAAATTTATTTCACAATCCACCTTCGGGTCCACTTTGCTCAATTATTCTCATCAGAAAAGTGAGGTAATTAGGTAATATTTCCTTCCAGACAGTTGTTCTACAGTGTCTTAAGTTTCTAGTGACTCCAAAATAATCCAATTTGATTCAGTATAACCTTTTTCTTTTGGGGCGACTAGCATAACTTTCGTTATAAGTATCGGATCAAAATCCTTATTGGATGGTTTGAAAGAGGACATATAGGTCTAAACTGTCATGAAGACCTTGAAGGCAATTTCTATCGTCTAGAGAGTCAAATTTGAACCAGACGACGCAAAATGACCCGTATACAGAAGAAGAAGTTTCGGTCACATAAGCAGAAAGTAGACGAATGACAAAATAGATGAATGACAAAGCAGACGAATGCCAAAAAGCAGACGAATGGGAAGCAGACAAATGCAAAGAGCAGACGAATGCAAAAGCAGACGAATGTTAAGAGCAGACGAATGCTAAGAGCAGACGAATGCAAAAGCAGACGAATGCTAAGAGCAAACGAATAGGAAGCAGACGAATTCAAAAGCAGACGAATGCTAAGAGCAGACGAATGGGAAGCAGAGGAATGCAAAAGCAGATGAATGCTAAAAGCAGACGAATGAGAAGCAGACAAAACAAAAGTCAACTTAAGATGTAGCAATGTCAACTTAAGACGATATAACTCTTAAGACGAATGACGTCATCACAGACGATGTGACATCATTACAAGCGATACTTCTTTACAGATGATGCATCTTTATAGACGATACATCTCGTAAGACGAATGATGTCATCACAGATGATATGACATCATCACAGACGATACGTCTATGCTCCTGAACATCTTCACTCTTAAGGACCATAACTTTCTTCTCCACTATCTAAAACTCCCATACTAAAATGTTCTCAGTAAAATTCTGCATATCCTAACTCCCTCTCACTTCAAACTTTCACCAAGTTATACACATCTCCGAATCTGCTTCTTCCATCACCAACCACATATGCATCAACACCATTTATGCATGTAGTAATCCACAAGAATGAAAATGTACTCCATTTACACATGCATCCAGTTACAAACATTAAAATCTCAGCAGAAATCATTTACACTATCATAAAACTTACTTGATTAAGCTTCTCTCTCTTCAGAAATTTTCCAAAACTTAGGAGAGCAAACAACTAGTTTCGGTGATGGATAAATAGGGGATTTTATGCAACAATTAAAACCTCTAATGACAGAAAACTTCACAAGGTATAACCTTAACAGATTATCCAAAAGCCAATGTTCATAAGTGAGCAAGATAGTGTCTTCGGTGATAAACAACAAAGGGAAACTTTTGTGAAGAAAAAGACTTTCGGTGAAAGCAAGAAGAGGGCTGCAGAAACATTTCTCCTAATGCTTAGGTATCTCTCTTTAAGGCTTGACACATGTCACTTTTGTATGTAGCCCATTTGTCATCAATGCAAGGCTACCACTTGTTGCTTAGTAATTTGTCCAAATATCACACATTCATTGATCCATTTGCCACTCCATAATTTGTCTCTTAATTTCTTTATTTTTCTTAATCTAAATTACCTCAAATTTTCAATAGCTTTTTAAAACATCCTAAATGTCTCCAAAAATGCGGAATTAATAATAATATACACCAATTTAATAATCCAAGACAATTAATTCATAATTCACCAAAATTTCGAAATACTTGAAATATTACCAAAATCGCCAAATCACATTTTATTCGCGTTACAACTCAATTATACCCGGAATGTCTTGAATACATGCACAAATAAGCAAAAACTCAATTATGCCAAGCATACCATGCATTGAAATTTCTTAATATTCTAACCCCTAATATGGGGTATTACAAATGTAACACAAATCATGGTCATAATATATATTTGCATTAATTAAATCCACAAAATTATTACAAATAAGGAATAAAAACAAATTATGAACACCCAATATACGGTCTTCGAGAGAGATGGTTGTTGTTGTCCAAGAAGTTCTCTTCTCATACTACCATTTTTTCTACTGCAAGCCCTCTATCACGCTACTTTATTTTCTCTTCTCTTTCTGTGCTAACGTAGCTTATGGGATTATTAAAACCTAGTGGCCTTTTTATTATTCACGTCTTATCTACAACCACCAGCCCTCTCTCTCCTCTTTTCTATTCATTGATGTGACAAATCATATTTTTTTGGTCCCCCTTTTCTATTCACGCACAATCCTGTCTTTTTTCTTAGCTAAAATGTTTTCGTTTTTAGTTCCTGGGCTGCGTTATTTCTTCTTGTTTGTCCACATCTATTTCACGTCATTTTGGTTGCATGAAACACCTAAATCTTTGCTACTACGTTGATGTTTCTGGTCCAGTTGTTGCTTGCTTTAAGAAGCTTTTCTTGCTTTATGCTTTTAAACGTTCGAAATATAATATGTGCCTAAAATTAAAATAAATAACTCTTAATTAGTGCAATTTAAACTTTAAATGGACAAGAGTTTAGCAAATTATGTATTTAAAATCAATATAAAATGCCCATTAACAACCCACCCCCCCAACTTGAATTGTTGCTTGTCCTCAGACAACTTACTTGGATCACAACCAACATATTCTGTCATTTCATTTTTAATAAAAATCAAGTGTTTGCAATCCCTTAAACTTTAGCAAAATCAAGTATCAAGCTACTACATATATCATAATCTTTTCATCAATGCACATAAACAAAATGAAAGGCAAATATCTTTGATCAAAAGCAAACATAAAATTAAAATGGACCTTCCTCACGATATTCACTCATGTCACTCAAGTTTATAAGAGTTGTGCTTCACTCAAAGCTTCCTATAAGAAATTACACTACCATAAGCTTGCAAATTTACTCATTTTCTACTACATAGAGTTCATGTCATTATGGATCAAAAGGGCTTTTATTAAATTTTGTAACGAGGCTTAGGTTAAGGTAAGGTAAAAAGGGCAAAGGTTACTCACAAGCACTCACAAAGCATTAAGTAATGTGGGATAATCAAAAAGAAATTATGAGATGTGCAAACAGAAATATGGGACTACAACTACTCATTACTATCCAATGCTACTGTTTGATCTTTTTTTGGGTCATAACACTAGAAATAAAAAAAAGGCTAGTAGTAGCACAAATCAACTACAACTGAGTATATATACCTCTAAAACATATCAAAATAGCATATAAAACAAAAGCCCCTAAATCAAAGACATCAAATACTTAGTACTTCATTCAACTTATGAAAGGGTCAGGTTAAAAAGTTTTCAGGTTTCAATGCAGTGTGATTAATACAAAAACAAATAAGCTTAAAGGCTCAAAGGAGGTAGCAAGGGAAAAATAACTTGATGGGTCATTTAAGCTAAAGGTTAAAAACAAAGAGGGCTTTTATCATGTCCATAAAGCATGCAATTAGCAGTATCAAACATGTTCAGAGCAAGTTCTGAAGGTGATCTACATAGAGAAGTATCACATTCAACAAAGAAAATAAATGACTATAAGATGCAGTCATATAGCTCAAGACCTCACATGTGCTTAAATGAAAATCCATCAAAACTCCATACATTGCTTCATCACTCAAGCATTAGTTGGATTAATTCATATGGTTCACTATCCTCTCGAGCTACCCAATCCAAATTCACGCATAAACTCAATTATCCTTCCAACGACTTTAACAAAATCGTATAGTCAAATTCAAGGATAAAAATTTTAAAAATGGGACCCAAGTTAGCTACCAAAAGAGTCGCAACCATTCAAGTGTGTATCTCTCAACATCAACTTCAATATCATAAACATCAGCATGCACATAATCTCAATCCCCCTCATACGTAATATGAACATTGTCTCTAATGTTCAAGTAGTTAACAATCAAACATAAAGAGGGAAAAAAAAGGAAGAAGAAACTTTCCTGAAAAAGAATTGGCCAAGAACTCTTTGCCACCAACCACGCAAACCATAAAGAAAACTCAAAACAACTCAAAAAATGCATTAAACTAGAAAGAAACGCAAAGGAAACAACGAGAAAAGAAGAAAAAGAAAACTACAGTCCTACTGAAAGACATGCATTATGATCAAGGAGGGGAAGGCGAAGTGTCATGAAGAGATAATCGCTCCTCAGAATTATCCACAAACTTGGGCATATACAATTAGCTCGTTGTCCATTTACCTTGAAGGGGTTTTCAGTTTCTCGTTTTACCTCAAAGACCCCAAAAGGAAAGACTCGGATCACCTTGAATGGACCATACCACCTTGACTTAAGCTTCCCTTAAAAAAAAGAAGACTGGAGTTGTAGATCAACACCTTATCGCCTACTTTAAAGTTTCAGTGGAAGATCTTCTTGCCATATCACTTCTTCACACACTCCTTATACAACTTCGAATTGTTATAAGCATCCGAACGGAACTTTTCAAGTTCTTGAAGCTGCATAAGTCTCTTAGCACCTACAAAAGACAAATCAAAGTTAAGAAATTTGGTAGCCCAGTATGCAAGATGCTCTAACTCAACTGGAAGATGACAAGACTTGCTATACACTATCCTGAATGGTGACATGTCTATGGGTGTCTTTCATGCGATCCTATATGCCCAAAGTGTATCATCTAGCTTTAAAGACCAGTCCTGCTTAGAAGCATTAACAATATTCTCTAATATTTTCTTTAATTCCCTGTTTGAGACTTCAACTTGTCCACTAATTTGGGGGTGATATGGAGTAGCAACCTTATGGGTCCCCTTATACTTAGCTAGTAATGAATCAAAATGTTTGTTGTAAAAATGGGGGCCCCCATTATTAATGATAGCCTTAGGTGTGCTAAAACGTGTAAAAATATTCTTCTTAAAAAACTTAACAACATCTCTAACCTCATTTGTGGGCAATGCCTCTGCCAATATATATTGATTAGAGAAAGACTTAGGGAATAGTCTCATGAAGTCTTCGCCCTAAGCATCAAAAACCTCGCAAACAAAAATGTTAGTCAATGGCATGTCATGTCTCTTACCTGACCCTTTAACACCTATAACAAGATTTAAAAAATGCAAATACATCCCTAAATAAGGTGGGCTAATAGAAACCACACCCTAATACCTTATGAGTTGTCCTAGATGCACCATAATGTCCCCTAGCCGCTCTAGAATGACAATGATATAACATAGAGGGCATTTCCTCTTCATGAATGTGGTACCTAACAATACCATCCGCATAAATCTTGTAAAGCAGGATCATCCCAAAGATAGTGTCTTACCTAAGACAATTTTTTTCTTTTGAGTATAAGAAAAATTAGGGGGATAGATATTACCAGCAAGGTAGTTTACATAGTCTGCAACTACAAACCAAGGAGTAACTGTCATAACCATCAGATGCTCATTAGGAAAAGCCTCCTGAATGTTGTCCTTCTTTACTGTACTCTCCATGGAAACTTCATCTAATCTTTGACAGGTGATCAGCTACAAAATTCTCAGTTCCCTTCTTATCCCTTAGCTCAATGTCAAACTCCTACAAAAGTAACACCCAATGAATTAGTCTTAGTTTAACATCAGGTTTTGTCATCAAGTATTTCAAGGCTGCATGGTCAGTATATACAATCACTTTAGACAAAACCAAATATGAGTGAAACACACAACCGCCAACATCTCTATCTCTATGGTGGTGTAACATCATTGTCCACTGCTTAGTATCCTACTTGCATAACAAATGGGATGAAAGGTCTTACCTCGTCTTTGGCCTAAAACAACACTCACTGTATAATCACTTGCATCACACATTAATTCAAAGGAAGATACCAGTCAAGAGATATAAGAATAGGCGCAGTCACAAGCATATTCTTTAACAATTGAAAAAATGTCAAACATTTATCGTCAAAAGCAAATACAATATCTTTTTCAAGCAAATCAGTCAAAGGTTTAGCAATCTTAGAAAAATCCTTAATGAACCTACGGTAAAAACCAACATGGACTAAGAAACTTCTAATGGATCTAACAATGTTTCGTGGTGGAAGTTTCTTAATTACATCATTTTTGCTAGGTCTACCTTTATGCCTTTGCTAGAAATCTTGTCATCTAAAACAATGCACTCCTGGACCATGAAAAGACAATTTTCCCAATTAAGTACTAAATGGGTCTCTTCACACCTAATCAATACTTTCTCTAAGTTATCCAAGCATGCATCAAACGAAGTACTAAACACAAAGAAGTCATCCATGAAAATTTTAATGCGCGATTCAAGCATGTCAGAAAAAATAGCCATCATGCATCTTTGAAATGTAGCTGGAGCATTACATAAACCAAATGGCATGCGTCTATATGCAAATGTACCATAAGGACATCTAAAAGTTATTTTCTCCTGATCTTCCGAGGTTACCGGAATCTGCAAATATCCACTATATCCATCTATGGCACAATAAAAGTCATGTCCAGCTAATTTCTCAATCATCTGATCAATGAAAGGTAAAGGACAATGATCTTTCCAGGTGGTATCATTCAACTTCCTATAATCTATGTACATTCTCCACCTCGTTACCTTCCTAGTAGTTATTAATTAATTTTTTTCATTTTCAACAACAGTGGTGCCTCCTTTTTTTGGCACCACTTGCACAGGACTAACCTAACCAGAATCAGAAATGGGGTAGATAATACCTACATCTAAAAGCTTTACTACCTCGTCTTTCATTACCTCCTTCATGTGTGGGTTAAGTCTCCTCAGGGGCTGCACCATCGCCTTGCTTCCATCCTCCATAACAATAAGGTGCTTGCAAAAGGAAGGGTTTATATCCTTAATATCTGTAATGGACCATCCAATGGCTTTCTTGTGGTCTCGCAGTACCCTTAATAGCTGCTCTTCCATGGCACCTAACAAACAAGAAGAAATGATAACTAGTAAGTGCTCAGGTGGGTTAAGATAAACATACTTCAAATGATTCGGAAGAGGTTCAAGGTCAAAAGAAGGAGGCTCTTTGATTGAAGGCTTCATAAATAGCTTGGTTAGACGTTAGAGAGGCTCGTATGCTCTATAATGTGTCTAACAGGCCTGCTCTAACTCAACTCCAATATCCTTCAACTCTTATTGCAATTCTTCCCCTAACTCTTCGATCATTCTTTGCGCTCCCCCTTTCAATAAACCTGCACAAACAATAGAAGAATTATTAGCATCAAAAGACTAAATTTCATTAAAATGGCAAGAGTCAAGAGTAAAAGGACGCTTCATAGCATTGAATACATCAAACACTAGTTCTTCATCTTGAAGTCTTAATATGAGCTTTCCATGCTGCACATCGATGATGGCCCATGTAGTGACTAAAAGGTCTCCCAAAAATGATGGAGATGTCTCTATCTTCGCCGTGTCAAGGACTAGGAAATCTACTGGAAAGATGAACTTCTTAACCTTGACCAATACATCCTCAATGACTCTCCTCAGATAATTAATGGACCTATTTGCCAGCTGAAGCGAAACAATGGTGGGTTTAGGCTCTGCTAATCCTAACTTCTTGAAAATAGAAAGAGGCATTAAGTTAATGCTCCTACCTAAATCCATTAAAGTCTTATCTATATGCAAATCATCAATAACACATGGAATAGAAAAACTATCTCGATCCTTAAGCTTCGGTGGCAACTTTTTCAACAATATGGTCGAACACTCTTCATTCAGCTTCACCGTGGCATACTCCTCAAGGCTCCTCTTATTCATATGTTTATCTTAGAATTTGTAGTTGGTTGTCCCTTTTACTTAGTACTTTAGGAATGCTTTTAAGTAACCCTACGACCTTTTTACTTTACCTTAATCCAAGCCCCATTACAACCCAAGTAAAAGCCCTTTTGACTTATGATAGCATGTGTTCTATGTAGAGGAAAATTGGTGTATTTGCAAGCCTATAGTAGCGTAGTCTCTTAAAGGGAGTATTGAGTGAAACACCAACCCATCACATTCTTGAGATATAAGAGTGAACACCGTGAGAAAAGTTCATCTTAATTTTATGCTTACCTTTGATCAATGGTGTCTTCATTTGACTTTGTTTATGTGCACCGATGAAAAAATTATGATATATGTAGTAGCTTGATGCTTGAGTTGCCGATGTCTGAAGGATTGCATATACTTGATTTTTTTTGAAAATGAATTGATAGAATATTTTGGTTGTGTTTAAATTGCTTAAGGACAAGCAATAGTTCAAGTGTGGGGGTATTTGATATGATTGAATTATATTATATTTTCTTATGTATTTCTATATGTTTTTAATCCTATTTTTAATATAAAACGCTTAATTTGTGTTCAATTTGTGTTGACTGCTAGAATGGATATGTTGATATATATTTGAGACCAAAAAGACAAGATTCTAAAGCAAATTGGAACACAAATATTTAACAAGGAAAAGACACAAAACGAAAAGAGATTATATCTTGTTGGTGGCATCATTAAACAAAAATGGAGACATGAAGAAAAGCTCACATGGTGAGGAGCAAAGCATGCAATAGGTGGATAAATGTTGAACAAAATAGCAGCGTGAAGGCATTAGCATAAGTTTAAATCGACATGCAAGCAGCTGGTGAAGTAACCCAAAATGACAAAAAAAAAATAGAGCAAAACGCTAGCTTTCATATGTAAAATGCTAGCTTTTAGGTGTAAAACTCTAGCATATTACGCAACTGCAAAGAGAGGCAGGCAAAAACAAGAAATGGGAATAGTGTAAGTGGAGTGAATCATTTTTTGTCAAATAAACGCTAAAGTGAAAGGGAGAAAGTGAAGAGAGAGTAGCGCACCTGGAGGCAGCTAGAGTAGATAAGATAAGAAGGCTACGGCAGTGAGAAGAGGGTAGCAAGGGTTTTCAGTAGGGATATTAATAAAGACTGAATTATTTTTCCAAGATGAGACCCATGAGGGGTAACAACCCGACGCCGGTTCGCATGTGACATTAATGCGAAGACCCGGGTTAAGTATATTTTCTTGTTTTTATTGTTTCTTTCTCTCATTAGAAATTGATTGTGAAAACTAAAGGGGGTTACTTATTTCGCAAACTTATTTAGCACCAACAAAATAAAAACAATCAAAATCGAAATAATAAAAATACCAGAAATTTGGTAACGCAGTTCGGAACACCTTATCTACGTCTGCGGGGCCCTCACCCAGCTTAATCATTTTTATCGAAGTACAATAGTTTTACCCAAGGTTTTACTAAGCCGACATTACTCAACCCTTAACACTATCTCTCAACCTCACTTCCCGTGAAAGATTTTCACACCCAATAGTACGACCATCTAGTACTAACCTCGTCAGAAGATTTGTCTAACTACTTTCACTCAAAACAATAATAACTAAAAATAGCTCAAGTATTTAATTAACTGAAAATTAAATAACAAAAATACTTAAGACAAGGAAAACTTTCCTGTAAATTTATCTTCTTAAAATAATTCAGCTGAAACTCTTCACCATAGTTGATCCTTTCTTCGTGAAAATGTCTCAGTGTTTCATTAATTTATCACTAGTGCTCACTTCACAGAGATGACTTCATTGCTTTCCTCACAAATTAAGTTCACCGTGGCTCCAATCACACCCAATGTCATTCAGCTATGTTCCAAAATATACATTGCCGCACTCACTTCAATTCCACACACACACACACGTCAATACCCACTGCTGCACAGGAGATGAACATTAACACTCACAGCAGCTACACATATGGTTTCAGCCCACACAATAAAGATTCCTGTGTTTCAAAAAAAACAAAAAAAACGGCGACATCGTTTTCTTTTGGCTTCGACGAAACTCACACCCAAAAGTTGCCAACTCACCAAAGGCATCAGTTGCCGCACCACATCTACAACGATTCTTCATATGCATGTTTTTGATAGACTTCTACAACAACCAGGAGATCACATGTTTTAATATCATTTTAAGATTCCACCGTAATCTAGACAGCATGTATATTTAATCCAATATGTGATATATATCACTTCCCTTTTTAAAGACTTCAATTAAAACACAATCTTCATCTCTGCTACATATCCATTTAAAGCACAACCTCCACCCATCTTCATCAATCCAATTAATAATTTTCTTATATGTATAATTTAAAATATCAAAACTAAATAAGTTATCTAAAATATATCTTAACAATCTCCCTCTTTTTAACATTTTCGTCACAACTCTAGCACTCCACATAAATAATCATAATTGGACATATAAAGATGAAATTTACAATACTCCCTCTTAATCAAATATCAAGTTCCAAAGAACACAATTATCCACATTTTTTTCCTTGGAAAAAAAAGATGCCAAATAGTAAGATAAATAGTCAATATATACTTTGAAATCTCTCCCTGAATGGAACATTCACCATAAACAATCTGATGTCTTTCCCTTGGGACAAAAAACATAATCATAATAATTACTAATAAATGCAGCGGAAGAATCATAAGGACACCAAGAAGATAATTTACCACCATTCAAAACACATGCCAACATATCACTACTTACTTTAATTTCATCTTCATCAGACTGATCAAATTTACAAACCCAAGCAATGAACTATAAGTGTTGTCAGTGTAGTGAGATAGAGATACGAGAGAGAGAGACCCACACTGATGAGAGAGCTGAGAAGTCTTCGGTGGAGCCTAATAGAAGTCACAATACAAACTACTAAAAAAATGGGACGATAATAGCAATATAAAACTAAAGAACAAATTTTTTTTGTTTTCCTTTTTTTGTTTTTGTTATTTTGTTTTTAGCAACACAAAAAAATACTTCAAAAATGTAAAACACACTGTCCCTGTGCCCCTTGAAGAATCTCAAACCTGGACTTATTCCTCGTCACATTATCTCGGTCATCGATTTCTTCTTCAGAAGTAACTGACTTATCCTCTATTTGACCAGTTACTTCACAAACAGTAACTAACTGTGGATCTGTATATTTTCTTATTTTGCCTTCATTACGTTTTTGTGCTTATACTTGACCCTTTCTAATCCAAGCCTGCTTCGATACTATGGGATGTTGTTGGAAATTTAATGAAGAACGCCTAGATTTTTGGTTTTAACTCCTTTGAAATATCATTTGCAGTAATTGATAACACCTTGGCCATATATGTCCAACAATTCCACAAAAATGACATGTCGGTACAAATCTTCGATTCTTTCTCGATGTTTCTTCTTCTCGGACAGATATGGATATATTATTTTTCTCCTCATTTACTTTAGAGCACTCACCCTTATAGCCAATGCCTTGAAGATCCCCTTTAACTTTACCAATTTTCAACAACTTTTCTAATTTTTCGGTACCTCTATTTAATACTCTCAATACCCTTTCGGTACTTACTAATTTCATTCGAGCTTCACCAAGCTCATTTGGTGTCAACATCGAATTCTTTTCTAACTCTTGAATGATGTTCTTCATAGAGAGATTCTCTTCCTTCAATCTTTCATTCTTTCTACATATTTTTACCCATTTTTCGTACATTAGTTCGTAAGCCTTGTAAATGTTCTCCATTTTATCACTTGACCCACTTTTATCACTGTCATAATCTGAAATTGAGCTTTGAGTTGAATCGTTTGCATTTTTCCTGAAATTTTCAGATTTACTCACTTTTTCATCTTCAGTTACTTCCTTCTCAGTTACTGTTAAATAAGTAACTAGAATTTTGCTGTACAAAGTAACCAACGCATCATTATTAGCAACTTCTTCTTCACTTCCAGATTCGTTATCACTCCAAGTGCTAGTATAGGATTTGTCTTTTCTCTTCTTCATAGTATTAGCACATTCCGCTTGAACATGTCCGAAGCCTTGACATTCATGACATTGAATTCTCTTTACTTTTTGTTCTTCCTTATGAGTTTTGGCTTGTTGATTAAAGTTGTTGTTCAATGAGCTCTCGCTTTTTTGCCTAAACTCGGGTTTATCCTTTTTCACTCTCTTCAGCCACTTACTGAACTCTCGTGTTAATAGCTCTATCTCCTCGTTCTCGTTGGATTAATCTTCTAAGTCATTCGCGACTTTACCAATCTCGACTTGCAATGCTAATCCTTTCTTCTTCTCTCAATTGTCCCTTAACAAATTTATTTTGAAATTTGTAAGAATTCCAATTACGTTCTCCAACGACAAATCATTAATGTCATGAGCCTCCTCGATTGTTGCAATTTTCAGAATAAATCTAGGAGGAAGTGATCTCAACGTCTTCTTGACTAGTTTCAGATTGGAATATTTCTTCCCGAGTTAATGTGCCTGATTCTCTATATCACACAATCTTTCATGAAAGTCCCCAATAGTATCATTCTCATCCATCTTCAGTTCTTCAAACTGCACGGCTAACATCTGTAGTTTTGACACTATAACAGATTTTGACCCTTCATGAATAGTCTACAACATATCCCACGCTTCTTTAGCCAATTCACAGGCTGATATCATTGAGAAGTGTCCTTCATCAACAACACTGAAAATTGCATGCAAAGCTTGTGAGTTTCCAAGTGCTCTTTCTTTTTCGGCTCTTGTTCATTCAGATGGATCTTTTAGAATTGTCTCTCCTTTATCGTCAGTAATCATCGAATGTGTCCAGCCATGTGCTACCGAGTTCCATACTCTTGTTCCCTATGCCTGAATAAAGACCCTCATCCGTGATTTCCATGCAGGAAAATTGGAACCGTCCAACAGTGGTGGCCTGATAATTGATGCTCCTTCTCTTATGGTCATGTTCACGAAACTAGGATTTGCACCAACTTGCTACCAAGTTCTGAATCGGTGACCTCACTCTAATATCAATTGAAAAATCGAAGAGGGTTAATTATTTCGCAAATTTATTTGGCACCAACAAAATAAAAACAATCAAAACCGAAATAATAAAAACACCAGAAATTTGGTAACGCAGTTCGACACACCTTGTCTACGTTTGCGGCACCCTCACCCAGCTTAATCACTTGCACCGAAATACAAAAGTTTTACTCAAGGCTTTACTGAGCCGACACCACTTAATCCTTGACACTATCTCTCAACCTCACTTCCCGTGAGAGATTTTCACACCCAATAATACGACCACCTTGTACTAACCTCGTTAGAGGATTTATCTAACTACTTTCACTCAAAACAATAATAATTAAAAATAGCTCAAGTATTTAATCAACTGAAAATTAAATAACAAAAATACTTAAGACAAGGAAAACTTCTTTATAGATTTATCTTCTTAAAATAATCCTACTGAAACTCTTCACCATAGCTGATTCTTTCTTCGTAAAAACGTCTCAGTGTTTCGTTAATTTATCACCAGTACTCACTTCACGTAGATGACTTCACTGCTTTGCTCACAAATTAAGTTCATCGTGGCTCCAATCACACCCAATGTCATTCAACTATGTTCCAAGATATACACTACCGCTCACTTCAATTCCACACACTCACACACGTCAATACCCACTGCTGCACAGGAGATGAACATTAACACTCACAGCTGCTACACATATGTTTTCAGCCCACATAATAAAGATTTCTGTGTTTCAAAAAATACAAAAAAAATAGCGGCAACGTTTTCTCTTGGCTTCGACGAAACTCACACCCAAAAGTTGCCAAGTCACCAAATCATCAGCTGCCGCACCACACATACAAGGATTCTTCACATGCGTGTTTTTGATGGACTTCTACAACAACCGTGAGATCACATGTTTTAATATCTTTTTAAGATTCCACCGTGATCTAAACAGCATGTATATTTAATCCAATATGTGATATATATCACTTCCCTTTTTAGAGACTTCAATTAAAACACACACTTCATTTCTGCTACATATCCATTTAAAGCATAACCTCCGCTCATCTTTATCAATCCAATTAATAATTTTCTTATATGTCTAATTTAAAATGTCAAAATTAAATAAAATATATAAAATATATATTAACAAATTGTGTTATTCTATGTTAATTGATTAGGATTTTGTGTATGGATAATCAAATTTTTGTTATTGTTCAATTATTTGTGTATGAACCTATTGTGAAAAGATGATTTAATGCGATCATTGAATCGTTTGATTGCATACCCATTGCTAGAATTTTGACATAATCCGTAATTGTTATGTTGAAATTCATGTGTAGCGACTAATGATTCATAATCATTAGAGATAACATGACTTTTGTTAAATGACGTATCGTATGTGGTTGTTTCCTTGATTAATCAGTTTTCCTAATTCGTAATGCTACTATCTAATTAAATCTAGAGATCGTATCCTAAGTTATTCGGTGGTTAGGTTTAATTAACGATCATATCTTGATTAAACAAAGCCTAAGGGAAAACTCGCATTAATTATTAACCCACGATTAATAGTTTCTAGGAGAGGTTTGAGAGCAACAAATCAATAAAACATGCTTAGTTAGGGTATAGACCGAGATTGAACCAAAAAACCGGATGCTTACCGAATTTCCCAATTTTACCATTTTTCGTATATTGTCTTTAATTTATTTTTGTTAGTTAATTTTATTTTATTTTCTTATTTCAAAATTCAAACTCCCTATTTTTTTCAAACACCGATTAATTTTATTTTATAAGCTAACTGAACACTCCCTATAGAATCGACATTGACTCACCACTACTACAATAGTAATTTAGTTATTTTATTTTGACTAGCGTTATGACGCGCAAGTCATGAACACATCTTGTGGGACAAATTCGTGCACGAAGGAAAACTTTTGTGGCACTAGTCTTGCAATGGATATGCCATTCATGATTGTTAAGCCTCCATAAATTCTGGAACTGGCATTTTGTGTCACGGTTGATTGGTCATATACCTACCTATCTCCTCAACAGCCAACCATTAATAGGATTGTAGGTTTGAGAAAGGAAGGTTTTCAGTACACATCGATAAGAATCGGGTCTGAATTCTATTTAAAACTTAATCAGAATTAAGTCATGCGTTGTTAATTTGGTCAGAATGCGCTTAAATTTAATAATTTATAATAATTAAGATATTATAAGAAAAGCAATCTTATAAAAGCATGCAGTTTCCGACAGTTGGCAGTTGGCAAGCGGGAGATGTCCGAAACGACGGGAGAAAACTGCCCAAAACGACAAATTAGTGAATTGGCCACTTGGCACATTCGGAACCACCTAACCAAAGTCGCTCCCTCGTTGGACTTGGAGGTAGCTAAGGCCATCCTTGGAAGAAAAAGGCGTAGCTCAGTTTCTTCTTATATATTCAACCTTTCGTAGCTCACACGCACACGTACACTCACCAAACTCATACCGGTCACTCTTTTACCTGCTCAACTTCTTACTTTCCTCTCTTTATAGTCTCTCTATTGGAGGATCTGAAGAGGGTGTCTTTGAAGTTCCTTCTTCTAGGTGTTTACTTCCTTGCTTGGATAGTTGCTGTGTCTTGGTGACGATGGCAGGGACTGGAGTTTTTGCAGAGATATTGGATGGAGATGTGTACAAGTATTACTCTGATGGAGAGTGGAAGAAGTCAGCTTCTGGGAAAAGTGTTGCTATTGTTAACCCAACCACAAGGAAGACCCAGTACAAGGTTCAAGGTAAGTGATCAATCAACAATTCTCGTTCTAGGTTTTATATCGAAAAAGGCTTAATCTTGGTTGTAATTTGGAGGATTGAAGTTACCCTTTATCTGCAAGAGCTTTAAATGTAAAGTTGTGTTCTTAGTGAAGAGAAATAACCAGAACAGATGTTCTGTTTCCCCTGCAAATTGCGTTTTTCTAGTATAAAATGGAGAGAACATGAAAAGGCACGAACTAATCGAAGTAGATACCGCTGGGATGTGGATCAACTGAACAGAGTTTCTGTTGGCTAAATTTGTTTTCTGATCAAATTCGGTTTTGGGAAACAGCTTGTACACAAGAAGAGGTTAACAAGGTTATAGAATCAGCAAAAAGTGCACAAAAGTTATGGGCTAAGACTCCACTTTGGAAGAGAGCAGAGCTGCTTCACAAAGCAGCTGCCATTCTGAAAATGCACAAAGACCCAATTGCAGAGTGCCTTGTTAAAGAGATTGCAAAACCAGCCAAAGATTCAGCAACTGAGGTATATGATAAGTTGTCCCAATGATCACAGTCCCACAATCAGTTCTAAAACATTTTGAAACTCGTCAACCTGATTTCTTATTGTTTCTGAAGGTTGTCAGATCAGGTGATCTAGTTTCTTACACTGCTGAAGAGGGGGTAAGGATTCTAGGAGAAGGCAAGTTCTTGGTCTCTGATAGTTTTCCTGGAAATGAGAGGACCAAGTACTGTCTTGCTTCTAAGGTATGCAATCCACTATAGTAATATTTCCTGATACTTTTTGTAGACAAGTTACTGATTAGTTATCAGGATTGTTGACATAATGAGATGAGGACGAGATTTTTGGCTTATCCCTTTGACAAATATGACAAAAAGGCTTTAAAACGGATTTCAGATTATCCTATCAAGGTAGAAGTTGACGAATTGGTTTGGTGATGTCAGTTTTAAGAATATGATAATGGCCACCTATCCTGTTATATGACCTAAGCGTACCATCACAAGTTCAAAACTAAATAGTGAATATGTTATTTATGTTGATAGATATCTGTTGATAGTTTTCTCTATGTTGTTTCTATTTTTCGTTTTATTACTTCTTTTTTTCTTTTTTGTTTGGTCATGACATGTCAAAAAGACAGTAACAGATATGTTTTTGGTTTTTTTCAGTTTTTCTTTTTCATAATCTCATTATCTTGTTCAAAGCAAAGGGACTCAAAACTTTTTTTTTTCTTAACATTAGTTCCTGGAATTCCCTCGCATCCTAAGCTGAAAATTTAGAGAAGTAATGTGGGTTCAATACATTGAATTATTAAAAATTCAGAAAGCAGAACATAAACTTCAGGGAACGCAACATCCCACTGAAGGTGGTTTCCCTGCTTAACATTTATCTCTAATTTTTCTTCGATGACTTTCACCATGTAGATTTGCCTGTGTTTGAGGCCCTCCATGGACATTGTACTGAATATTTATACCTGGGACTTACATACGTCGATTGCATTAAAATGCAGATTCCGCTGGGGGTGGTTTTAGCCATTCCGCCCTTTAATTATCCTGTCAACCTTGCTGTTTCAAAGATTGCCCCTGCATTAGTAGCAGGAAACTCCCTTGTACTAAAGCCTCCGACTCAGGTATCTCATGAATGTCTTCCTTAGGAGGATGAAATCTTTTGAATTTGTTTCCATATGTAAATTTACAAGGGATAACTCTATGAATATAACCATTAACTTTTTTTCAGGGTGCGGTCTCATGTCTCCATATGGTTCACTGCTTTCACTTAGCTGGCTTTCCCAAAGGCCTTATCAGCTGTGTTACTGGGAAAGGTTCAGAAATTGGTGACTTCCTTACTATGCACCCTGGGGTTAATTGTATCAGGTAACTCATTGTTTGTTTTTCCGTAGTCCGTTCTTTACAACAATTTACACAAATAAAACAACCAAGGGGCATTCTTTTCTGTGCAGTTTCACTGGCGGAGACACCGGTATTGCCATTTCAAAGAAGGCCAGCATGATCCCTCTTCAGATGGAGTTGGGAGGAAAAGATGCCTGTATTGTGCTTGAGGATGCTGACCTGGATTTGGTAGCTGCAAACATAATAAAAGGAGGATTTTCTTACAGGTTGGGAAGTTTTTATAATTTTTTATAAAGTTTTACATTAGGAAAATGCAATGTAGAAGATTTATAGTAAGCATTGGAAACTCAATATAGTTCTGCCTCCAATCATGTCCATCACTCTGAAGTTCTGACATTTTTGCCATATCTTCTTTAGCGGCCAACGATGCACTGCCATTAAGGTTGTCTTGGTGATGGAATCAGTTGCTGATAGTCTTGTTGAGAAAGTAAATGCAAGAGTTGCAAAATTAAGAATTGGGCCACCTGAGGATGACTGTGATATCACTCCAGTAGTTACAGAATCATCTGCCAACTTCATCGAAGGACTTGTTATGGATGCTAAGGAGAAAGGAGCTACATTTTGCCAGGAGTACAAAAGAGAGGGCAACCTCATCTGGCCCTTGCTGTTAGATAATGTAAGGCCCGATATGAGGATCGCATGGGAGGAGCCTTTTGGACCAGTTTTGCCAGTTATAAGGATAAGTTCCGTCGAAGAAGGAATCCACCATTGCAATGCCAGCAATTTTGGACTACAGGTACGGACCATTTTCATTCTTAACCTTTCATCTTTAGTTAGTTTGGAGCTCGATAGAATTCAATTTTTCTCTCTAGCTGTGATTATAACACTTCTAATCCATACAGGGGTGTGTCTTCACAAAGGACATCAATAAAGCATTGTTGATCAGTGACGCAATGGAAACCGGCACAGTTCAGATCAACTCCGCACCTGCTCGCGGTCCAGATCATTTTCCTTTCCAGGTGAACCAACTCTCAAAATATGACAAGGATAGCTTGCTTCTAAATTTGACTTCACTGCCCAATTCTGGACTAACAAATGCTTTATCTATAGGGTTTGAAGGATAGTGGGATTGGATCTCAAGGTATCACAAACAGCATTAACATGATGGTCAAGGTCAAGAGCACCGTTATCAATTTACCTGCCCCTTCTTATACCATGGGTTAGTATCTTCTATTGAGATCGGGATTACTTGTAGGTAATTAGTAAGTTTGAGGAAATTCTTCTCTTTTAGAGTACAAACTTCTACCATGTGCCGTCAATTCTTATCCGTCAATAGGTAAGCGTAGAATAAGGGATGAAGATATATCGACTTGCTCGGAATCGTGTACTATAAAGTATTCCGTTAGTGAATTATCACAACAGTGGATGCTTTGATATGTTCTTGTGCATCATTTTCATTAGAATGCACAATCTCAGGACTTGGTAACTTATCTGGAGGATTACATCCTAAACTAAATGATTTGGTATGTCAGAATAAATTTATTTTTAACAAGCTTGCCTCTTGATGTCCCTGTCATTGTAAGGATCTTGTAATATGAATTATATCCGAGTTCTGCTATACTTTCCAATTCATTAGCGTGAAAAGAAAATACTGTTATGAAGAGAAAGTTTGAGTGTACTTTGAAGTGCAAGAGTGAGTGAGGGCTGTCAAAACTTGGTGTTTCTAATTTTTCCTGGAAACACATAACAGTCGACCAAACTCTAACAATGACCAAGTCAAGTCATAAAGGAGGATGTTGCTTGTATTGGGTATTCTTTGTTGTTGGGTTTGGACTTGTTCATGGTGGAGTTGGTTGTTCATGCTGTTTTGTTATTGGTCTTCATGGTATCTCCGAAGGATGGCATTTGTGCTTGGATTGACTCTGTCTGAAGTCAATGGGATTAACCACTCTTTAAAAAAATATTTAGGTTTTAAATTAGGTTCGAGTTTGATTGCTCAAATTTGAGTATTTAGACTGAATCAAACTTAAGTATGACAAATTTTGTAAAATTTGAGTAATTAAGATATTTTTCTAATTTAAATAAATTCACCCAAATTAAACATGTTAAATTAAATTTGATCAGGTTCGCTCAATCTTTAAATAGTTCTTTCAAAAAATGCACGGTTCGTATGGTTGTTAAAACAAAAAATAACCAAATTGAGTTCTTTTTTTTTAGTCGTCGTATTATTAACCTTAGCAACATTTGCTCCCAAGGGGTGTAGTTCGGTAGTTGAGAGTAGAGCTTGGTTTCGGTTAGGTTCCAGGTTCGATTCCATGCTAGCTCCTCTTCTAAGAGCCTGGGCTAATCGAGGTTTTACTTATAGATGGGGAATTAGTTGGGCCCTCAATAATGAGGTGCGGGAGTTAAATCCTCAGAGAGGTGTGCCCGCTTGACCCGCCTATTGGATTTTCTCGAATCCAAAAAAAAAACATTTGGTCCTTTTTTCAAAAATCTTTTTCTCTTGTTTAAAAGACCAATATAAGGATGAGAAAAATAATTAAATAAAAATTAATCAATTTATTAATAATAGGTCAACTTTAGTAAATTAATTAGTTCTTATAAATTAAAATAAATCAATTAATTTTTATTTATTAATCTATTTTTTAATTAAACTTCAAATTCTTCGTGAAAGACAATCTTTTTTTTATCATATTTCAAATTTTTTAATTTTATTTCATCTTTAAGTAGTTTATGACGGTTTAATATCGATTGAATTTTTTAAACCTTAAACTTCTTATCTTAATATTTACTTTTCGGTCCAGTTTTTAAAACATTATTTTTCTTTTCGTTGTAACTTTCAATAATAGAAGACAATAAAAGGAGTAATATAAGGGGAAATTATAAATTGTGTCTCTGCAAATTGAGGTTGAAGAAAAAAATTAAATAAAACACAAACACTTGTATTAAATTAACCATTTACTCATACTCCATTAACACATTTTCAATATTTTCAGGATATGATTGAGAAGATCTTCAACTTTATAATAACTAAATTCAAGTTGGACCGTCCAAATTTTTTATAGTGAAGAATAAGATGATTCCTTAGTTTATTATAATCATTTTTTTCATTATTCTCTTCTCTATTTTAAAGTTAAAACTTTAGAGTTGACTATATTATATTGAAACCTAGAGATTCGATAGCTACAGCTACGAAATTTCCATCTTCATTCCCGTGTCTTGCATAGTTAGTCTACATGACGATCCTGATTCCTGACATATAATAATGCTAAAAACAGGTATATAATTCAGTAGGTATATAAGTTGACGAAGGGAATATATTTATATTTTTTTTATATTACATCGAGGTCGTTAACACCCAATTAAAGTTCCGTTAAGATAAGAGATTTGAAAAGGTTCGATAGTAAATAACTTTATTTCTAAAAAAATAATTAAAATCTTACTCGTTAGAGATATATAGTTTGTTGATATGAAAATTGAATTATAAATGTAATACGTAGTATAAACCTTATTACATACTCAGGATCAACATTAAATGATTAAAAACGAAGGTAATGCAGAATACTTGATTTCGATTCCATCTCTGATTCTGATGACGATTCCGAGCTTCAAACGATCACGAATCTTTAGGAACCTTTACAGAAAGTGTTTCCCGAAATATGGTTTAGATCTTTCTACAGTTTTCTCAATACATAAGCTTTACTAAAAAGTTTGAGATTCTTTATGCTTACGATTGATATGAGCAATTGCAGGAGACCTTAAACTATATATAGCCTCTATATCAGGTTTCTCCATCACAAGGCCGAATTGGGTTTGGTTCACAATAATTGGGATCTATTTTTTACACGGACTTCGACCTGTTGATTTAGATCATTTATTGAGTCACTTTATTATTTTTATTTAGATCAAATTACGTAACTTAATCGATAATTTATTAAAAAATAAAAAATATAATTAATAGTTGTCTAACTTGATGGGAAATGACAAAATTGTCCAACAACAACAAAAAATTAAATACATTTTGCTTTATGAAAGTTGTGGAAAATGAATTAAACTGTAAACAAAAAGATATAAAGAATCAATCAAATAAATATGAACAATAAAAATTCAATAAGAGAATAATAAATCATATGCAAAGGTGATATCAAATATTCCTTCAGATAAGTTTTAAACTACTCTCTTTTATTATAATTAGTATTAATTTCGATTCGATATAAAGTTTATAAACAACATTATTAATCAATTTTTAAGCGTGTTATTCTCTTAAACATGATTTAAATTTATCGGTTATCAAAACCTTTTTTAATATAGAGATATAAAATTGAGAAAGGGTTCGGATCTAGTTCAATTAGATCTAATTCGACTCGAAATTAACATATCAAGTTTTGTTAACTTAACCAAAACCATTTTCATCTCTAGATCAGAACTCGTGTCATAAGTTGTGAGAATTCGGCAAATTCAATCTCAACCCTGAGAATGATTTTACATAAATGATGATGATATAAAGCACTAATGTTAAGGTGCCATTGTACTCAGAAGATGAAAGTGGGGGATAAATATAAGGAGATGGTGGGGTCAAAAGCCCTTGTTTCAACTAGTACAATTAAGGATCAACATTAGCCTTCTTCACTAGACACTTCTTCCTAACTTGCAATATTTTAAAATTGAACCGAAAATTAGATTAAAAGTTTAAGATTGATTAAATAAATCAAAACTATCATAAAATCCGTTAAATTTTGAATAAAATTGAAGAATTTAAAATATAATTAAAAGAATTCATCTTTATTCATAAAAGTTTTCAAATTTAATTAAAAAAGAGAATCATAAATAAAAATAATTGATAGAAACTGATTAATTTACGAAAATCGACAGATTAATTAATAAATTAGTCCTTTTGTAACAATAAAAATTATTCAGATAAATCAAACAGAAAAATTAAAAATTTAACCAAAAAAATTTATAATTAAACCGACTCAATTTTTTAATCATTAGATAATTATATAGGAACGAGATCCTCTGTCTAATATTATGGTGTCTTATTCTGTACCATAAATCTCAGTCATTTATTTATATGAGTTTCGCGTTCATTTATGCAGGACCCATGTGAAGCCTACATAAATAAATGATTGAAATTAATGAAACAGAATAAGACACCGTAATATTAGATAAAATACCCAAAATCAATTGTATAAGGGATATATATAAATATAATGTGCAGCCAAAGAATTTCTAGTAGTCGATGATATAATGTAATTTGAAATTTGACTTCCAACTAGTCGAAGTCGTTGGTTTACTAACCATAGTACGACCAAAAGCCCACGAAAGGAGAAGAGAAGTGAACACAATCGCAACGTAAACATGGACAAAACCTAACTTCAGTTTCTCAATTTAATGCGTTTCTCAAACACCAAACCCTTTACAACACATCCTCCACTGATATCCGTATCTATCTTCGTCTTCCAAGCCCCCAGAACCCTTTTCTCTGTAGTATGAGAGATATGCAGCAACCCATGAACTCACTACTCAGCCCTTCTTCTTCCTCTTCTTCTCTCCAAGTTCAAGACCTGCAACTGCAACAACAGATCCATGGCTCACACTTCGACACCTCCTCTTCGTCCAACGATGATTTCCTCGAACAAATGCTCTCTACCATCCCTTCCTGTTCATGGGCAGACCTCAAATCTCCGTGGGAACTTAACCCCACCTCAAACCTCACCATGCCCATGAATTCAGGCAAGTCCCGCGACGAAACTGCGTCCGAGAACAACGTTGGGTTTCACAACCTGGACGAGTCTGCAATTTTAGCTTCCAAGCTCAGGCAACAGCAGATCAGCGGAGGGAATTATTCGGTTGCCGCCGCCAATCTTATGCTGCAACAGCAACTTATGATGCCTCCCACCGAAGTAGTTGACGGAACTGTCTTCTTCTTCTGCTCTCTCTTTTTCAGTTTGTGTTCTGATGGAGTTGGTTCTGATTCAAGATTCCATTCTTATTTATTACAGGGAGGAGAAGGTTCACTGTACAATGGATTCGGAGCTGGATCTATCCATGTGACGGGTCAAGGATCGCACCAGACTCAACAACATTTTCACCATCCTCAGGCACGATTCATTCAACAACAAACATTGTTCAACACTGAGAGTCATGTTCGTGAGTGTTACATATATCATTTCTTTACATGCACAGGCACAGAACACAGTGACCACTTCCAGACCCGTAACGAACCAACAATCTCAGGTGAGCGGTTCAACCGGCGGCGGCCATCCCAAACCTAGAGTCAGGGCTCGAAGAGGCCAAGCCACTGACCCCCACAGCATCGCTGAAAGAGTAAGTCACTTACTTTCCAATTTTCCCACGTTTTCTCGGAGACCAAACGGGTCCATCCATCCATCCATCCCATTAATTCTCTCATTAAACTTTCTTCTCTTTGTTACTAATTCTCCATGAACAGTTACGGAGGGAGAGAATCGCCGAGAGGATGAAAGCTCTGCAAGAACTGGTTCCTAACGCTAACAAGGTAATCATTTCACATGTAACCCACGTGTTATTGACTCGTTCCTTTGTCTCCATCTAGTATCACCGTCCCGTGTCTTTAACATTTTTGCACACAAAACGCACCGTTTTTTTATACCAATCACGCCGGAATGTCTGGCGAATTAATCGGGATATTGTTAATTATTTGATTATTAATAAATTAGTTTAATTAACGACATATATATATATATATATATGGATTCAATTTAGAAAATTAAACCGAGAAAATTAAACCAATTTTATCGGTTCAACAGTTAAAAACTCCGAACTTATTTCAGTTTTTAATTTTTGGGTTAGATTTACTTTAATAAGTCAAAAAATTAATAGATCAATTTTTGTAAATTAATAAATTTTTATAAACTAACATAAAATAATTAATTTTTATTTAACAATTATTTTTAATTAAATTTTAAATTTTTCGATTAGTAAGAACAATTTTTTCAATTATATTTTAAATTTTTTAGTTTTACTTAATATTTAGCTAATTTTATAAAAGTTTAATATTGATTGAACGAATTATTAGACATTCTAAAATTCATATGTTAGTGAAATTTTAATTAATAATACATGTTTAAATAAATTATAATTATTCTGATGAAGATGGGTTTGTGGAATCACAGACAGATAAGGCTTCGATGCTGGATGAGATCGTGGAATATGTCAAATTCCTACAACTCCAAGTCAAGGTTCTTTTTTTTTCCTAAAATAAAACAATTATTATTATATTAAGATGTGCTTTTGCTTTGTTTAGTTAATTTAATCTACATGAAATCGTACTTGTGTGGACTTATTATCCTTCTAATTATTCCCCTAATTATTGTGTACTAAATTATATTTTTTTTTCTCTTATGTGGGTATGGTAGGTACTGAGCATGAGCAGATTAGGTGGTGGCGCCGCCGTTGCCCCACGTGTCGCCGACATCTCCTCCGAGGTCAAATCCTCTTTACTTAGTTACCCACTAAACCTTTTTCTTTTTCAATTTTTTTAATATCATAGTTTAAATAATTCCAATTTTTAACATTTTTCTTTTTTTGAAAAAACAACAATTAATTATTCTAATACCAAGAATTAACTTAACTATTAAACTTGATTTGAATTAATTAAATTATATTTTAATCAATAATTTAAAATAATTATAATAAATTATTAAAATAATAATAACGATAATTACTAAAAATTTCGCTAATATTCAGGAACTGGAGAGATTTAGTAGTTCAACTCTTACTACTGGACCTCTCTAGATTTCACGTATTAGGGGCCTGAAGAGATCTAGCAGTATAACCCTTACTACTGAACCTCTCTAAATCTCACGTGTCAGCGAAATTTTTAACAAATTGTTATTGTAATAATTTATTATAATTGTTGTTGTTGTTGTTATAATAAATTATTACTTTAAATTAATTTTAATTAAACTAGAGTCAAATTTTAAAGTTCTGAATTTTCATGTCAATAAGGTTTAATATATCGATTAATTTTTAAAAAGTTAAATTAATATAACAATGCATGATTTAAATAATTTATATTTTAATACTAAAATAAACACATACCAAATCCTAAACAAATAGCCACAAAACGACAGCACAAAAGGAGCACGCGTGCTGACTTTGGCAGATTCCACTCTTTTACAAAAACAAGTCATATAAAGCGTTGTCTGTTTCTTGTCTCTTTGTCCTTGTAGGGTGATTGCCTACAAGCCACTGCTAACGGTGGGGCCTTTGGCCGGACCTCCAACGGCAGTGACACCATAAAGGTGACGGAGAACCAGGTGGCTAAGTTAATGGAGGAGGACATGGGGTCCGCCATGCAGTACTTGCAAGGTAAGGGCCTTTGTCTCATGCCCATCTCTCTGGCTACAGCCATCTCCACCGCCTCTTATCACAACAGGAACCCTGTGAATGTGATCGGAAACTCCAACAACAGCCACAGTCACAACCACCACCCACTTCTCCGATCTAACATTAACGGCCCATCATCGCCTACCGTGTCTGCGTTGACGGTCCAGTCGGCGACTTTTGGTAACGGTGCCGGTGACGGCTCTGTTAAAGAGGCCGCCTCCGTTGCCAAACCGTGATAACGATGTTAACTCTTTTTTCTCCTTTTTGTGGCTTTTAGTAAATGATAAAAAAGGTCAAAAGGGACGAGAGAAAACGACGCCGAATCACGGGAGTTTGTGTGGCTAAAACTTCACTTCGACAGCACCACTACACTAGTGCTCCCAAAAATAATTATTATTTTATAATTAATGACATAATCATGTATTAGGGTTTATTTCTTTCCATTTTAAATTTTCTTTTTTTAACAAATTCTGATTTAATACTGCCTTCTCGAGATATTGAGTATTATCTTTTAAAAATTTCATAATTGTTATGATTATTAAAGTAAAGAAGAGTCTTAGAGTAACTAGTAAAAATTGTTCTTTTGTAACCATAAGATTATAGGTTTTTTCTGACTCTCACAAAACAGAAACCTTGTACACGAAGTACATTGAATTTGACTTTTATCGTGTACATTGAATTTGACTTTTATCATGGTTAAAGCCACCAAATCATTATCATTACACCTAGTTTGAAGTTTCGCAATAAAGCGAGATCTGGGAAAGTCTGATAGTAATATTTGCTCTGTTGGTGCCCTTTTTAATTTTTAATTTTAAAATTCTTAATCCTTATTCTAAATTTTCCTTCGATAATCAAAGAATCCAATTATTTAAATTTAATTAAACTCATATTCAAAACTTAATTATTTAAAATCTAATAGATTCAGAATTAAAAATTTATATTTAAATATTAAAATTTTGCATCCATTTTTTCTAAGAATTAGATCAAGCTTTTTACCATTATTAAGAATTACAAACTCCCTCTCAAAAAGTGATTCTAAGATTAATCATGAATTGAACTCAATTTAATTTTAAATTAATAAAAAAATTGATTTAATCAAAATTTGAGTTCTTCTTATAAAAATGTGAAAAAAAGTATATATTAAATATTGTTAGTTTTATTAAATAATTTATTTTAATAAATTTATTTCATACGCACCCACCAATATTAAAAAAAAAACTGAAGATGTCCTATAGCTTTATTTGTGCCTACGGTATACCTTATCAAAATACTTCACCAATCATTATTATCCCAACAACATAAACCCTGAATCAGTACATCAAAGCAGGAAACAGAATTTGAAAAAGATAGGAACTTTGATGAATTTCACCCTACTTGAGCGACAATTCTTCTCAACGGGAGTTTCTTTCTTTAGCTACTTTGCATTGTTGCATCTTTAAAGTTGTCATGGATGTCTCTTAGACTTCGGTTTCACAACCAAAGTTTCAAGGTGAGAGGCGTTGGATTGATTGGACTGCTCCGCTTACTGGTTGGGTGAAGTTGAATTGTGACGGCAGTTCTATTATTAATCTTAGACTCACCAGTGGTAAAGGATTGTTGCGTGATTCTTTTGGTCGTTGGTTAGGAGGTATTCGTTTCGAATTGGTGTTTCGACTATCTTGGTGGGGGAGTTATGGTCCATTTGCGATGGTTTGATTTTTGCATAGGATCATGGTTTTCGACAGATCATGATAGAATCGGATAGTATAGAAGCAGTGAGGATGGTGACTTATGGTGTTATCTCTTCCCATCCCCTATCTGTTCTGGTTATAGATATTCAAGCATTACTTGCTAAGAATTGGCTTTGTTCTATTAGGCATATATTTCATGAAGGCAATTTTGTAGCAGATTGTCTGGCTAAATTAGGTCATGGCATTTCGTCCACTTTTCACGTTTGAGAGGAGATTCTTGACGCCCTCTCCTTGATTATCTGGGCCGATGCTTGTGGTGTTTCTTTTCTGAGATAGTTTTCGTTTTCTCTCATTTGTAACCAAAAAAAAAAGAAGAAGAGAGAAACACAAGCTTGGGTTGTGTTCTATGTTTCAAATAGTCAGTGTACCGGTACACAAAAATGTTATTTCTGTGATTCAAATATGCCATCTTCTAATTATAAAGGAGTAATTTTTATTGGTTACTTCGAGTCTTTGTTTCAAGTAGGCCATATTTATGGCTCTAGCAATCTATAACAAGACAATTATGTCCAAGAATGTTTTGTTTTTTCTTTCTTTTTCTACTTTTTATCAAGTTGTTGACACTTTTTTATGAGTGAAAATCACTAATTATCCTTAACATTTCTTAAAAATTCTAAGTTAATATGTTTAAAATGTAACTAATAATACCCAAAATCTTAACTGAATTAAGTTTTTTTCAGCTTTTAGTATATTAATTATAAATTTAGCTTGTATCATGTTATAATTACACAATTTGGACTTAAAAATAACTTAATTAAATGCTTATTACCTTAACGTTTCACAATAAATCTAAATAAGCTCTCATTGATATCTTTGTTACCTCTTTCAACGTATAATGAATACTATTTTACTAAAATATGGTAAGTACAATGGGTATTATTTTAATAAAATTAAGGTGCAAAATAGTATATTAGATATAATGATAGAGACTTACTTAAATTTTTGTGAAATTTTGAGGTATAAATCATATCTTTAACCCTTTTTTCATATTATTCCTTAATACATAAATTAAGGTTTTACCATAGCACAAATTTATATTCCCAGTCACATTCTTTGATCAACTACTTAAGAATTTTCAAACTTTCCTTATCCTCCTAGTTGTAAAACTTTCCTTCTTTCAGTGTCATGGACATAAGTTATTGCTAAACCCGTCGATCGGTCACCAATAGGATCTTTTGAGTTTACTTATATCTAAGCTCTTTGGATACTATTTCTTTTGCTATTCTCCAAAGTTTAATGAGTTCGGTTTGAGCTAACCCGAAATCAATAAATCAAGTTAGTACTGACCGGATTTTAAACCGAACTCGTTAGTAGGAGTTGTCAAGTATGATATATAGAAAATGTTGCATACAAATAAATAGAGCTCGTTAGTTAACTCTGTTCAAAACTAGAAAACTTGATTTATATAAATGTGATTAAGTGGAATAAGAAACCAAAATGAAACAATTCACAAGCTCCACTAAATCAGGAGTTCAAACGTCTGTCTATAAAAGGACAGCAAAAGATGAAGCTGAGTTTGGTGAATATGCCCAATAACTAGATTCTCTTTTTGGTCCATACTGAACAACTATCTTCTTTTGGTCCAAACTAAAACTTCTCTCTTTGGAATAGATTCTCTTTTTGGTCCATACTGAACAACTATCTTCTTTTGGTCCAAACTAAAACTTCTCTCTTTGGAAATGGGAAAGTGTTAAGACTCATGTATATATCTATATGTTTACGTACGTTAGACAGTACAAGTTGTACTAGCAAAACCTTAGCGGCCACAACATAAACCTGGCAATAACCATCATTAGGTGTTTTAACTTAAGAAAAAGTAAACTGTCTGGAACTGTCCATATATGTACTGAAGAAGCTATTAGTAACTTAGATATCGGTGAGTTTGGTAAGGGGTTTTTTTGGTTTAAGTAAATTGTAGGTTTAAATTGCCTTTATATATGTAATTATTTAAAATTTGAGGTTAGAGTTTTGACTCTTGTAAAAGACTTACCTAATTTGAGCAGTGAGTGATTAGTTTAAACATGGATGGTTTAAAAGTAATTTTTTATAATTGAGACTCTGTGAAAAAAAAAGAGCTAATAATTGAGCTTTCCTTCTTTATTTCTTATCATCACACAACTTCAAAGGAGTAACGAGGGATCCAAACAAATCACCACTCATTTGAGTGTTGAAATGTTTAAGAGTTGGAAGGAGCAAGCAGCTTGAAGCTCGATAACCTTATCATCAACAATGGAGGGATTAACAAGATCAGGTCTTTTGACTCACTGAAAGTTTCAGGCATCGCAAAGGGGCTAGCTAGCATTTACTTCGCAATAAGTGAATGAACTTGCACCTGTTCTGCAAGTTGCAATGGATGGAACAACAACCACAGAAGTGCTACAAGAGACAAATAAGGACCACAAACCGTTTGCTAATTAGCTAGAAGAATTAGTAAATTATCAATAACCCACTTTCCCCTGTCTTTTTCACACCATGATTGAATTAGAAAAGTCAGCAAAGAGCCATTTTTGCACCTAAACATGAACTCAACCCCACCTTATCTCCACCTCTCTCTTTTCTAAATAAAATGACTTTTAATGGCGTCTGCACAATGTAGTGACCAAATTACAGGTTGACTATTCGTGCACTTGGCAGATGTACGTTGGACCCAAAAAAGAGAAAGTGAGGTGCTGTTTAATGATATAGCTATGGAATACTGCAGAAGATAAGAGCTTGAGATTGTGGTGAAGCAACAGGGGCAAACACATAGCAGGAAGAAGAAAACAAAATATGGGTTTACTCAGTTTTTCTCAGAAACCCTAACTGATTCTTTCTTTTTTTCTTTCCTTAAATGGGTTTGTTTTGTGGTATATTCATTCAAGAGATGGGAATGAACGAGCAGCAAAAGAGTGTGACAGACCTTTTTATTGACAGAAGAGAGTGAGCACACACGCAGTCAATTGTATGCGGTGCAATACTTTTGCAGGGTGCGTGCTCACGTCTCTTCTGTCAGCAATAGCTTCTACATCTGTTTTTCGATCTTGGTTCTCAATATTCACTTTGGTCTTGACAAAATTTTCTATGTAAGATTTGTTATGTTATGTGTTGAATCTCGTCACTGAACTCTTCTCACACCTCCTTACGACTGTACTACATAAAAACAAGCCATATTTTTACCTCTTTTAAGCCAAAAGAGAGAGCTTCAAGCAACATTCATGTCCTCCTCCTCCTCCAATCCAGCACCTAACTTCCTTTTATGTGAACCTTTTTCAGCTTCTTATGAATGAGTTGAGTCACCAGTTCTTGTCTGTGTTAAGTAGTGAAATTGTTGTTTATTGTGAACATTAGTGGGCATTCAGAATGGGAGGAAACGAGGAAGGAACGTCGGTGAGTTCTTCGGATACTTTGACTCGTAATGATCATTAATTTGGTAACTGATAAGCTGATAAAATGTGTTTTATGACTGATGTGATTTGGGCTCGTTTTTCTTGTCAAATTAATACAAACTTAAGCATTATTTAATAATTAAAGAAGTCCTTGATGGTGATTCAAAGCGTGGCCTTTGATGGTACGCTTTGGAAGAGGTGAAGTTGCTTTGTGTTCTTTGAAGATAAGCCTTGCTACTGTTCAAATTTAACGAAAAACTGTACTTTAGAATTTATATCTTCCCATTTTTAGTCATTTCATCATCTTCGGTTCATCAAAGCCCTCATCGTTTGCGTATTTTTTCCTTATAAAAACTTCATTATTTCATCTTCTTCTTCTCTTTACAGACCATTGCAGTGCAAATCACCAAAGGTTGTATCTTTACAGCTTTCTGTAGTCAAATCCGTTTAAAGTTTGGTTTTTTCGTCTCTCAAACTCCTAACCCCAAATGGGTTCCCATGTAATCACTCGATCTTATGACTTCCATGTTTGCTTTAGATTGTTCACTTCACTGCACTCGAAAAGATTGCAGCTTGCAGCTTTCCAACACTATTCGGATACTTGGATTTGGTATCATGAGCAAGTTGTTTGGAGAAATTGGAGTGGAAAGGCGTGTCATGATTGGTCGGGACTCGGTGCTAATGCTTCCAGATATAGGATGGATTCTGTGTCTCCTCTTCCGGGAAGAAGATATGCATTATTTTGTAATAATGAGATAATGTATCCGAAAGAGGAAATTTTCTTTCGTGTTTCAGGGTTTGAAAGCAATTTGTGTGTGTCAGCTGATTTTACTCAAATATCTTATTTTGTTTCCTTTTCTGGAAATACTTTTTGTTCTTCTGCGAGACGCGTATTGGTATTATTTATACTAGTGGATTCATCAATCCTCAGTGCCTGATTGTTTTGCTGCAGCTACTCTTGTTGGTTCCGTTTTGGGGAGGGCAAGAAACTGCTTCTATCTTCTTGGTTCAGGTACTGTTGCTGGTCTTGTTCCTAACCCATGTGCCTGTTGTTTTCTTCTAATTTTATGTGTCCTCAATGTTGGTGATTCTCAGTCTGTTTTTGATTGATTCTTAGTTGCTTTTTAATGACAGAAACCATTACAGAAGACTTGGAGACGAATATTAACAGTAAGAAACACAAGGAAAGAGGCTAATTTGTGGTCTCATCTTTTATGAGTTCATGGTGGTTTCCTCAGTGAGTGACAGTTCTTCCCTCCATTACTGATTTAGAGTTGTTCGTCTGCGACTTTAGACTATATCTTTCATCAATGATTCCTGTCTTGTTATCTTTAAACTCGTAGATCCAAAAAAACGTGTGGAATAGTTTCTTATTTAGTGTGTAATGTGGATTTAAAAGACATACCTATAGCAGCGACGTAGTTCTTATTTATCTGAAGTTATATTGGTGTTACTTTAAGCCTCTGGTGACATGAACTGTGTTATTTTTGACAGTTCTGGATACTTATCCTCGATATTTCTTGTCTCCAGGAACTAAGTAATGAATGGTCTGGCTCAAATTCAAAAGATTGAGTTAGGTTTTAGTCATATGGCTTATTATATGCAAAATAAAAGGATCAAAGCTATGATGCATTAGATTGTTTTGTCAATCTATAGATGCATTTGGAATAAGGAATCACTATAGATTTGGAATAAGGAATCAATCATATTTTTTGTTGGAAGTTAGGTGTTAAGAGTAGTTGTTTTTCATAATGAATGAATTTTGTAATGATTCAAGGTAATATGTGAATTATTAACAATCAAGTTTACTAGTTTATTATTCATGTCAAGTTCATACTGTTGTTTGCCAGGGAAGAGACTAGGGTTAAGCCCTTAAGAGGGTTTTTACCTTGATAATACGAATTTCGTCGATTGGGGCAATGTTAGATGTTCAAATACAAGGCTGTTGATCTTTTCTTTTAGTCATGTTTACCTAAGTGTGAAATTCATACTTTACACTTATCGTTCTTTTTTGGTATCATAGTGTAGATTTTATAAGATTCATACTTCCACAACATTCTATTGGGCATGAGGATCAAAGGTATACCAATTTAATTCTTTAGGAGACAAAATTGATTGGTTGTCCAATGATATTGGAACCTTTATATGCTTAATTTTATGAAGTGGGTTCATCAATTGTCAATGGTAGCTGTTTAGCTTGGAAGCTGATACCTAGGTTTGAAAATGAAAATGATGTCGGTAATCGACATCAAGGTTGTAATTTGTCTTACGTTCCATTAGGGTTTTCGAAAATTTTCGTGTTGTGATCTTTGCTAGCAAAGTAATTTAATTTGTGCTTCCTTGTTTGAGAGTCCAAAATCTTAATTGAAGTACAAGTTCTACTTAGAAGTCATACATTGCTCTTGTCGTCACACCTCGATTGATTCACAAGTCTTATTCCTTGGTGTTTTGAAAATCTAAGGGAGAATGATAAACTCCAATTTCTTCAATGTTTTGTATTCAATTCTCTCAAAAGTCATATTATAAGGCCTTTGGTTTCAAGGTTATTCTTGTTGAAAACATACCCTTCTATGAGCTTGATTTTATAGTATAAGAGCATTTTTCATATCAAATGTTGGTGCATAAAGAGTGAATTTGGTCATAATGATCAAATTGATACTACATTTTGATTTCTATTGGCGTATTTGACGAGTAGCCTATAATCAAATTTACATGTGTGTATGATTCTTATTAGTGAAGTGTGAAATGGGTCAAGCTAATTGTCTTCTCTATCATGTAAATGTTATCAAATATATGTGGCATCACATAATTGTGTGGCTTGTTGCATTTTCTATGAAGAATTAGTGCTACTTCGTTTGTGAACTATGAAATCGACATCAAATGTTTCGGCAAGGTGATATCACGATCGATGAATCGACAAATTCTTAGATTGAAAATCTCGATATACTTCAATAAATGATTAACTATTTTTCAAATATCCACATGCATGTAGGGATTGATATTCAAATTTATCTAAACAATATTATGATGAAAATTTTGTTTTCATGTCGCTAATACATAGGGTAGACATATTGAGTATATATGAACTTGAATGGAAGGCAGATACACACACACATGTAGCTTATTCTCCACCATAGTAATACTTGTTCATGTTCCTAATTCCTTTGGGGGATATCAATTGAGTAATTGGAGATTTCTGTGGTTACGTGATTCAATAGAAGGCTGAAGTTTAGATTTGATTGTTGAACCTGATCTTACCTTGTCAAGACTGAGATTGAGAACAGCAACTAGAGTAGGGATGGTAAGTATGTGCCAAGTCAATCTCCAAGATTTCTCGGGCAATCGATGCTCATAGCTTCTCATTCAATAGAGTGCCTGAAGATGTTTATTTTTTGTTCTTTTACTTGTTGGAATTGCACAATGCAGGAGTTTGTCAAATTCTATTTTGGCAATCTGATTATAGATTCATGATTCATCCTGATCCCCAGTATCCTACGAAACCACCTGATTTCCTAGTATTTTGATCATTTTTTCTTCTCCTATTTTTAGGCTTAAATGCATTTAGTGATTAAGTTTTCAATCTTCCTCATTGATGATTTATTTGTGGTGTCATTTAACGATTTGCATTGCTGTGCCTAAATTAACACAGCAGCGGAACTGTAAAGGAAAAGGAGCGACAAGCATGATTTCCAATGGAGAAAGGTCTGCAATTGAAGAAGTTGCTGATTCGAGCAGCAGTAGTAGCTGTCAATCATCAAATGCACCAAGCTATTGCGGCAATGTATCCACTTTTAGATTCAAAGGTGTCTTACCACAGCAAAATGGGCACTGGGGTTCTCAAATTTATGCCAACCACCAACGCATTTGGCTCGGGACCTTCAAATCCGAAAAGGAAGCTGCATTAGCTTATGACAGCGCCGCATTGAAGCTGCGGAGCAGTGTTGTCCACAGAAACTTTCCGTTTACCAGTATCACTGCAGTGGAACGGACCTTTCAGAGTCAGTACAGCACAGAATCAGTCCTTAACATGATAAAGGATGGAACATATGCCTCCAGATTTTCTGATTTCATGAAGACCACTCAACCTGATACTGATGCAAATGAGTTTGGACACAATATTGTTGAGTCACAGAAGACTGATGGAGATTTCATATTGAAGCAGCTGTTTGACAAGGAGTTAAAACCAAGTGATGTTGGTAGGCTGAACAGGTTGGTCATACCAAAGAAACACGCCATCAAGTTCTTTCCAAGTCTTCCTGGAAGCATTGCAGAGAGTTCAAGTGCCGGCAAGTCGGACGATACGGAGCTAGAATTCTACGATACGTCAATGAAGCGGTGGAAGTTCCGGTATTGCTATTGGAGTAGCAGTCAAAGCTACGTCTTCACAAGGGGATGGGGCAGATATGCAAGGGAAAAGAAGTTGAAGCCCAAGGATGTGATCATTTTTTACTTATGCCGAGACTCGAAGCCTTTCTTCATGATCGATGTCAAGAGCAGTAACCTGGAAGCAAAGAACAAGCACTTCACCAGAAATCAACTTCAGATTGGACAAGGTAATGTTCATATTCCCGTTCCTGATGATCAAGCGACACATTACGAAACAGAAGAAACATTTGAAGCTGAACATGCAACACAATATTATGGGAACAGAAAGGGGTTCAAGCTCTTTGGGGTGCAAATAATCTAAACTCAACCATGTTTCTTTCTTCTTAACGTCTACAGATTTCAGTAGGCACCATCCTTTACATTACAGCCTTAGTTTCGCCATTCCTGTCCGCTCCCAAGCTCTAACTTGGTTAGAAATTCAGTCAATTTGAACTTGGTCGACAGGATCGGACCAGGATTAATTTGCCAAGTTTAGATTTACTAAAATGCTTGGCCAAATTTTTATGCAGACAAATTATTAGACATATGTTACAATTTTTTAAGTACAATGAAATCTTCATTTGATTTTCAATTTTAAATTGAAAGTATGAAAATTTGTTATATGATAAATATTATTAATCCAAGTTAGTGAGTCGTCTGTCCTAATCGTCAATACTAAGTTGAAGTCCCGCTGAAGCTTGAAGTTTAGAAAAGTCTGATGGTATACAGTCTTACTCCTATCTAGTAGAGAAATTGTTTCCGATAATCTAATTTAGTGTATATTTAGTGAAAATCTCCTTATATATGCATGTTGTATCAAAAACTAGTCAATTAGGTTCGCGAGATTTATACCGAGTCATATTATTATTATGCTGGGTGATATTGTTGTTATAAATTGAGTAATTTTTTTTCATCAAAATATGCAAATTTAAAAAATAAATAAATAACTTTAAAATGGCTAAAGTTAAAGATAATAAATAACGCTCGATCTAATTTAACTCGAAGCTAATTGTTCAAAATTAACTTATACAAAATTTTTAATTTAATATTAAATTTAGGATAATTATTTTAAATTAGCTGGTACCGAATTACATTATTATGTTGAATGATTTAAACATAAAAATAACAATTAGTTATTAAATATTATCAAACTAAATGATTTTAATTTTTCATCCGGACAAATTTTAAATTGTGCAAGGAAAACAGCACCATCTCACACACGCAACGCAACTGTAAACAGATCTTCTGTTCCACAACCATGTTGCCCTTGTTGCTGACACATCTCAGCCGTCCAGGTGATTAGGTCCCGACACATCTACATGGTAGGGTGGGCGCCTAGACAACTGTGTCTAAATGGGGCCCAGATTTACGTGATCTACAGAAAACGAATCATTAGTTCACTACAATTATTGGTCTTTAGTTCCATAATTGTGATTTTTTTTTAATTAGAGGAAACCTATAGACAGGACAAGCGGCACACTTTTTTGAGGGTCTATTTAGCACACCATTTTATAAGTAGGCTAAGCGAATACATCTTATTATTGAAAGCCTAACTAATTATTTACCTACAGGTAAAATTTCAGCTGTCTCAAACTCTTACAAGAAAGACTAGCATGAAATTGAACCTAAAATCTAACTAAAGCGAAGTTCCGCTTTCACCCAAACAAGTTTCCGTTACAAGGAAAAAGAAGAAGAAGCTGATTTTAGAAATTTAATTAAGTCATTAAATTTTAAAATTTAATCAATAAATTTAAATTGTCAATTTAATATTAAATAAAATTTAGGGTTAATTGTAAAAAGCTTTAAACTTTATTTAATTTTATAATATTATTCCAAACTTTAAAAAGTCACTATAAAATAATCTAATTCCTAACTTTTAACAAAAATAGTTTAGCAATATCTAAGCTAGGTCGTATTAGTATTTTTGTTACGTAACTATCGCATATTATATTTGTGTCACATATGAATTTTATTATTTAACATATTAGAAATTATCAAAATCATTAAAATAATTATACACTTCGTAATTATTTTAGGAATGTTTGATATTTTTAATTTTTTAAATAATAAAATTTATAAAATACTAATATGACACGGTGACTTACTACATCATCCATATTAACAAAAAAAAATTGAAAGTTTAAGGATTTTAATATTACTTTTCAAAATTAGGATTAGTATTATAAAATTGAGTAAAACTTGATTTTTTTATAATTAATCTTAAATTTAGGTAGAGGTTACGGTGGTTTAGCAACTAAATACAAAAATTGAAAATCCGGCGCTCACTAATTAGCAATATAATTACTTTTTATGGGAAAACTTGTTTTTCTTCTCAATAATAATGTTTAGCACTAATAATGGACATATGCATTTGTCATTAGTTAGCTTAGACCATCAATAATTATGGTTTCCTTATAAAGGTAACGGGCATGATTAGTGCTAATGTAGTTGGTAAGTCCCTTTTTGTTCCCATATTAGTTATATATTACCAACTTTCCCACCAACTTACAAAATTATGTATTATTAATAATAAGCAATTAGTGGGAAAGTCCTTGAATTTAATTTTTTAAATTATGTACAATTATCCCTTGAACCAAATCCTGGAGTGGAGATACCATGTTTACATGAGATTTGGTGTTTCATCTAATCAGAGTCATCATAGAGTTCATGAATATCAACCCACTTGCATGCAATAATTGTGGTTTTGTTCTGTTGATTATGGAATTATCAGATGGGGGGAAGAAAAGCTGTTCCAATGATGGAAACGATAGTGAAACCCCACACAAAAGCTTGAAAGGATCCCAAAAAACAGTAAAACCAGAACAACAGCCAACAGAAATGTTTTCTTGATTGATGATTTTTCACAGTTTTTTGTGATACCCAAATTTTGCATAACACCAAATCACAAACACGAATATGAACATCACAGTGATTGAAAAGGATGAAGGTTGTCTATACGAAACATGAACAACTTAAATGATTTAACAACAAATGGAGACTTTCTGGGCTCAATATTCCAATCCCAAGTCTCGTTTTCCGTCAAGCAAGAGTGGAGTTCTCAGCAGGAGATGTCCAGACAATGTCTTTAAGCGCAGGTCTCAACTCTTTGCTGCAGAATTGGTTATACTCTAATGTGTCACCGTTGTCCTTCTTCACCTCCACCACCAGGAACGACGGAGTCACGGCGTGAATCTCCGCCGCTATGGCAAGTTTCCCTTTACGACCAATCTCTTGTCCCTGTAATTTCACTATGGTTTCACTCTTCTTGACGCTGAATTTACCAGCTTTTGCCACCTCTTCGATTCTTGAAATGACACTACTTGCAGGCCTCCTCGTGACAAATCTCATCTCCTCTTTCTCTTCCCTCTTCTTCTCTTCAAACAGTGGAGACAGATCGAAACCCTCCGACAAAGATATTATGTGAAAAGCGTTTAGTGTTTCAGGTTGTTTGGTAGATTTGTCCCCGTTCCTGTCTTCTTCAACATTGAACGTATCGAACTCCATCTCCGACTTTGATCTTACCATCTTCGGCACTGTTTTCTTGAACCACGACGAGTCCGTGACCTTCGATACTGCGATTCTCGTACTTGGATTTGGATCCAGGAGCTTTGTGATCAGTCTCCTAGCTTCAGGAGAGAACCATGGTGGGCATTTGAAGTCACCTCTGTAAATCTTCCTGTACATAGCAACCAAGTTCTCGTCCTGAAACGGTAAGAACCCTGCGAGAAGCACGTAGAGAATCACCCCACAAGACCAAAGATCTGCTTTTGATCCATCGTACCCTTTTTTTCCAATGACCTCCGGAGCAACATAGGCTGGTGTTCCACATGTTGTATGCAGCAAACCATCAGGTTTCAGGTGCTCGGAGAACGCGCTGAGACCAAAATCAGTCACCTTCAGGTTGCCTTCTTCGTCCAAGAGCAAGTTTTCCGGCTTCAAATCACGGTGGTAAACGCCGCGACTGTGGCAAAAATCCACCGCAGATATCAACTGTTGGAAGTAAACTCTAGCTACGTCCTCCCTCAACCGACCTTTGGCAATTTTGCAGAACAATTCACCGCCACGAACGAGTTCCATTGCGAAATAGATCTTGGACTTGCTTGCCATGACCTCGTGCAGTTCGACGATGTTTGGGTGCTGTACCATCTTCATAACCGAAATCTCTCTCTTCACTTGCTCCGTCATGCCAACTTTTATCACCTTCTCTTTGCCAACAACTTTCATAGCTACGCTCTTACCTGTCTGCAAGTTTCGCGCCAGATAAACCTTGGCAAAAGTTCCATGGCCTAACATCCGACCTAGCTCGTATCTTCCATGGAGTAGAGTTGGGTGACAGTCTCTGTTCTTCTCGGCCATTAATGGATTTCACTCAACAAAGATGAGATCTTTCTCAAAGGGTATGCGTATATACACGAAAGAACTGAACTTTGTACGAATTTGGAAGCGAACAGTTTGAAGCAAAAATCTGAGAAACAAGAAAAAAAATAAAAAAAGTTACTTTGTTTGTAATGGGTGTTATGGGAAATGGGTGACTGAACGATGATCACCCGTCTTCCACGTGTTTCCGGTGACAATTCCGGCCGCCGATGGACCGCCTGACACGGCCACACAGCTCAGTCTTGGTCAGCGAACCACCTCTCATCTCTCTGCATTCCCCACAGACTCTCTCTACAAGACAAAGTGTATGGTTCTGAACTCAACAGCTCTCGCCTTCTCTCTCTATATATCAATTTACTACTCTCTTCTCCTCTGAAACCCCTTTATTGATAGTGTTTATATAAGCAGTTTTGGGGCCCTACAGCCACGTGACCCTATCAATCATGAACTCAATCCGACGGCTACAGATCAATGATTTTAGGTTGGCATTTGTCAGGATCTTGACGGTTGTCAACAATTCGCGTGCTTACTGACATCAGCTTGATTGAAGACGTGGGAGGATCCTATTGGTCCTTTATCGATGCAGTAGGGTACCACACGAGCTTTTAGTCCAGATATGTGGGACCAATAGGTTGTGAATCTTGATAAGTTAATAAGAGTTTCATGATTTGCTTAGGTAAATTACAGTTTAACTGGAAATATTGGTGAGAAGAGAGAGGTTATGAAGAAAAAGTGATAGGTAAGGACTAAGGAGCAGCCACTAAAGGGGCGTGGGGCCCGGCGACAATTTTGAAGTCTGTAAAGCGTATGATTTTCGGCTTATCGATAAGGCAAGGGAAGAAGCCATGAAAGGCTGAGAAGTTTTCACTGCTTTACTGTTTGATCCAATAAGAACAAACAGTAAACCGCGCAAGGTCCACCACAAATCCTACTTGCAATTTTTTTTTATCGGCAAGGAAAATACACGAAACCTTAATTTACTAGTTGGGGGAAAGACACCTCCGAGATATTCTCTGATAAAATAGATAGACGACTCGCAGGCGAGTTTTAAACTAGATGAATGCCAAGTTCAAGAGAACTGATATAATTAGCTAGTCAATTCATAGCTCTATTAGCCTAATAATATGCATGTCTAATTTTCACAACCTATTTTCTGGCTATTAAGTTATGAATACCCAAGAGCAAAGAATTATACTGAACTTGCTGATTATTTGAGGATAATAATATGTTTGATAATTATCAACAAGTCCATGTACAAGATGAGTAGTTCTTGTTTTGGCAGCCTGGGGATTACAATTTTGGCCTAGCTCATACTCGATTTTGGTCTAGATTGATGGGAGCAAGGGTCAAATCTCGACCGGTGGCTTAAGGGAAACGTACAAAATGACATCGTTTTATGCCAAATTTTTAAAAAAAATGCAATCGTCAGCCAATCGGGTCAAGCACAGCTTACGCTCGATCCGGCACGTTATCATCCCTAACACTCTACAAGCTAACGAGTTGGCATTTGTTAGATATGTCATATTAATGAAAATTTAGCAAAGGTAATGCATTAATTTGAGTTGTACGAATTTTGAAATATTTTTCAACAAATCCGACTTCAACAAATTCGATTCGAGTTAATTAGATTTTAAAATAGGTCCAATTTTTTTTTAAATCTTACATGTAAAGTTAGAATTTTTTAAAAACAATAATAATATTATTATTTAAAATTTTTCTTACATTTAATTAAATTCGAATTCAACCCTAAAATTTCGAATTAAATTCGGGCTAAGTGTCCATTGCGAGCTTTAATAATGTCCACTCAACTTAGAACACAATTCCAAATAGAAGACGAAACTTAACAGATTTGCTTTTTTGCAAGTAAAAGCCGCCAAAGGGATAAGATTCAGACTTTGCGTTTTCGAGTAAAAAAAAAATGTTTGGAACAATTCAAAGAAAACAACTCGTGAAATGGAAAGTCGAAATCAAACTGAAACATTACGTTCTTGGAAGAGAGAGTTGAAAGTTGAAACCCTAAAGCTTCACGAGAGCCACTCAAAAACATGGATGGCTACTACAAGACAAGAGAGACAAGTAAACTAAGTGGACCTTCTTCTTCTTCTTCTGTTACACGGTCTTAGACCAATTTAATATTTACATATGAACTTTTGCTGTATATAATTCTTTCCGATACAGATCAACTCCACTGATGAATTTTCAACGGTTTCGAAGTATACATCCAAGGACATGTGATGATGCAGAACTGCAATTGCAGACGAAAGGAAAGAAGCTGCTGGGAAGTAAAATGGGGGGTTAGGATTAGACCAAATACATGGCATGGAACAGAAACAGTATTGACGTTGTTGTTGTCACTTGGAAACTGAATCCTGACGTTTGTCAAAACATGAGCACGCCTCGTTTCTGAATTATGACAGCTACAAATTACGTAATTTATTTGGACATTTTCCATATAATATTTCCAAGGTTGGTTAAACTGCTTTTCTGTTAAAAATTGATTTACCACGGTAATTGTCGATTGCAAAATCAATTCACTAATTTTACGTTCAAAATCGCAAATATACGAGATGTAACTTGTAATAAAGAATATATTTCCGTTTCTTCCGAGTAACTCAATTTCTCAATATATTACAAAGTAGTTCATTAAAAACATCATTTATTCAAATCAAGAAAGTAGAAGCTTAATAAGTAGTTCAAAAATATAACTCAGCCATTCAAAATGTCATTAAATCTCCAACAATCAAAAAAATCCATAGATGCCATAATAGAAAAACGAAATAAGAATTAGATGAGACAAGCTCCTCCTCTTTTTTGGCCAAATCTGAAAAATCTAGAGTTGGTGTACTCTTTGCTCAAATTTGAAATGAAAATCTTAATTCTCTACTTTTCTCTAAGTTCTAAATTTGTTTTTTAATGCAAGAAAACAAGTTCTCACGACACCCTCTCGACCTTAAGGATTTTTGCCCTTATATAATCACAAGAACCTAAAAATAAGTGAAATTCGTTAGTCTTTTCGTTTTCCCACGATCGCAGGTTCTTATCTTACAACTCCTTCACTTCTCTTCTCCTCTCTTGATTCTTAATTAGCTCAATCATAAAGGTGGCTACCTTCCATTTGTACATCAAAATGACCAATTCTTATCTTAAATCAACATCATACATAAAATAATAACCATAAAGATCAAACTAAACAAAAACATACAAAATAAGTCCTAAAACACAACAATAATAACCTATTATGCAACAAATAATTAGAGAAACAGTAATGTGATTAATGTGTCCGTTTATTAAGATACAATGAACATACCCTTCTTTTTTTGTTTTTAAATTTATATTACAATAAAAGGCTAAATATATCAATTTTTTAAAGAATGAACTAAAAATTAAACCGATAAGATAAAAGATTTAAATATTAAACTACTACAAAAATAATATATAATAAAAACTAAACTAAGTAAAAAAGTTTAAAATAGGATTTAAAAAGGAAATTATCCTTATTAATAAAAAGTTGAAGTTTAATTTTTAAAAAATAATTAAATAAAAATAATTAATTTATTTTGATTTGTAAAAATTAGTTTATAAAAATCGATCATTTATTAAAAAATTAATTAGTTCAATCAAACCGATAGATTAGTTCGGTTCCTCAATCATTGAAACATATAAATAAATGACTGACCTAACTCGCTACTTAATAATGCATTAATACAAAAAGCGAAATACATAAAATACCTTCAAAACCCAAGTATTATTGCACACTAATTTAAGTTATCTTTCCCCACCGATCCTGAGCTCTCTCCTTAATCATTTTCGTCTGATAATAAATCGTAAAACGGTATGATAGATACAACCCTGGAATCATATCTCCTGTAGGACCCTGAATTTGCATCCAACCTGAACCAGAAAAAACCTGTCAGGAGTTCCTCAGGATACCTAGGTTCTTATTCTTTTTTTTCCCCCCACTGCTTCCCTATTTTTCACAGTATTTTGTTTTTCTTTTAATTTTACGGTTCGGATTATAATTGTAATATTACGATTGTAATTACGATTACAAAACTGGTAATTTTTTAGATAATTTCTAAAAATTTCTAGTCAGGTTAAACAATACTGTCATCATTCAATCAGCTTCAGGTAACTATAAGAAAAAGGAATTGTAACCACTGGTTCCAATATTCTGAGGCAGACTACAATTATATGTAGGCTTGTTTGATTCCTTCCTTATCCGAAAGAGTCTGGCACTAGCGTGCTTTTTGATTTTTGTCTGTTGTGAATTATTTATACTGTTTGCTTATGCCAATTTCCCAACATATAATATGTATTAATTTGATATATATTTATGGATAATTGAATAGAATCAAAATGTTTGCCCCAAAACTCCATAGTAAGCCAATAATGTGACATATTAAATCATATGATATATATATAATAATATATCATACTGTACCCCAACTTGATATATTATCCTGATCTAGCCTTGATGACATTTTATAAAACAATCTTAGAGCCAATTTCGGTATTAACACTTTGATATCTAAGTTAACTTTTGATTATAAAAAGTCAAAAAAAATCGTGTTAGTAATAAAATTAACAATATCTTAAATACTGAATTGAAAGACAAAAAGTGTAAGTTTAAAATGTTTAACTGGTATTACATCTTCTTAATATAGACAAGAATTCCAAAGCGTGAGGAATGAACTTATGCTTAAGAATATCAATTAGTATGATAACAACTTACATAGTTCTACCTACTTGGTCATCTTCTTCGAAATCAATGACTACGAGGAAGGTTTTCATATATGGTTGCAAAAAGTGCATAAAAGGGTACACAAATTTGCCATATTAGCCAGCTTGGTCCCGCACCGACTGTGAACTGTCTTGTCATTGCCAGGATTCAAGTCGTCGTTTAGAGGTTAGGATGTGAAAATATGTACTATTACCTTAATACTACGTTTATATATTTGCATGCACATGCTTTGTTTATCATCAACAACAAACGTATCAAACTTTCCTTTTGCTGTAATAACTGAGTGTGTGATGTTTAGTTCTTGTCGTGATATTGATCTAGTCACATGCACTTTGCTGTCTGTATGCTCCATTAAACATGTACAACTAGATCTGAAAGTGGCAACTCAATATTTTTTTTTTTTAACGGCCATTTTAGGTTAAGGGGACCATATGCAGCAACATCTAATATTGCATCCCTGACAAACACTTACAACCTTTTCATTGTCCCAACTTCTCTTTTATTAGGTTGCAGAAGAACAGCGTTTCAGTAATATCAGTGGAACCAGCAAACTTTATTTTTCAATTTTTTAAAAATTGGATTAAAGTTAAATTGGTAAAATAAGAGGTTTAAGGTTTAAAAGGTACAACCAGTATTAAACCGATGGATATAAAATTGGATAAAAATTAAATAAAATTAAAAAATTTGAAGTATTATTGAAAGGGATTGTCCTTACCAATCGAATAATTTGAAGTTTAATTTAAAAAGAGATTATTAAACAAAAGTTAATTGATTTATTTTAGTTTATAAAAACTTATTAATTTACAAAAATTGATCGATCAATTAATAAACTGGTCAATTTTAACAACAAAATTACTAAAAGATATCGAACCAAAAAATGAGACCTTTGAAAATTTTTGCGATTAAATATGTTGAACTGGTTAAATTTTTTAATCCTTGTTATCTTCTAAATACGCCTATTCGTCGATTCGGCCGGGTTACTCATTTCAAGAGATTGGTTTGAAAGCTTATAATGCTGATATATAGCGTTTTTTTAGTTGGTCTCTATGAGAAGATGGTCAAAATCATTTAAGTAAATTGTAGGATGAACCCTAAGATGAGGTTATTAGCAAGTTTCTTTAAAAGCTACCAATTTTCAATTAATTTTAAATTCAAATAAGGAGGATTACAACCAATTTTTTAAAACCGGACCAGAAGTTAAATTGGTGAGATAAGAGATTTAAGGTTTAAAAGATTCAACAAATATTATAAAACTAGCTAAACATTGAATAAAATTAAATAATTTAAAATATGAGCGAAAGAGATTGTCCTTATTAATGTAAAATTTTGAAATTTAACTTTAAAAAATATTATTAAATAAAAAATAATTAATTTATTTTGATTTATAAGAACTTTTTAATTTGTGAAAATCAACCGATTAATTAATACACTGATCGATTTTTAACAGCAGTTATTAAAGTAAATCAAATTAGAAAGTTAAAAATTGGATCGAAAAGTTGACCGGTTTAAAATTTTTACAATTGAACCGACCAAACATATTAGATTTCTTAATCATTAATTATAACTCATCTAAAATTTTGAAAATAATAATAATAAATTTTAGTATAAATCTAGTCTAAATATTTTCTTGTAATGATGTGTTTGATTTATTTATTTACTTATATTATTTCTTATTTACATTTTTTAACAGTTATTGTATTATGTATTTTATTAATCATTTATGCATATATGTGTGTTTTTCATGTAAATCTATCAAAAACAGTCTCTCTATTAATTAAGAATAAAATTGTATACTGCTAGATTTTCTCGTAATGAACTTTCACTAAGTTATAGTTATTATTGTTGTTGTGGAAATCTTTCTATTATATAATAAGTAAACTTCTAATAATCCACAAAACTGATTATAGCTGTTGCTATCGCACTAATTAATATTTACCAAAAAAAGGATTGAGGACTCTCCTTTTCTGGGGTTAGGTTCGATCTCAGCCTTGGAAAACTAAGAATACCCAGAAAGATTCTCGTACTTATCTACACATTAATCCTCACACGTTATTGCTCATTGACGGAGACCAACTTCAATCAATATGCATGCATGGACAAACCACTGCCATGTTATTGGAGACAACTGGATGAGTTGGTCACCACTAAGAAAAGCTGAAGCTTATCTATCTCTCTCTAGGAGTGTAGCATTAAAATAGAATGTTAGGTCTAGTTCAAGGTTATGGATGGCCATTGTTGGCTTCCCAACCTTTCCTTTCACTTGCTCTGTAATTCTCTACTGTATTTATTGTTAGTTGGTTCACGTACTTTTCTTTGGATCGAGAATGGAAGCACGCAAGCTTTAAGATGTTAGTGAATTGAACCCGTAATTTAATTTTGAATTGATAAGTGATTTATCAAAAATATGTGATTTACAGGAAATGAATATAATAAGTTTATGATTTCTTTGCTTCACTTTATTAACTTTCAATAATAACCATGAAATGATTATATTTTTGGTATATTTTAAAGGCTAAACAAATTAATTTTCTTGAATTTAACATCAATAAATACATGTAAATCTATCAAAAACAGTCTTTCGGTTATGTAGAGATAAGATTGCATACTATTAGACCTTGTCAAATCTTACATTTCAGCGGGAATTTCATCTGGTGGTGTTGTTGTTGAATTTAACATTAATAAATAAAAATTAATTCCGCTTTGTATTCTCATTTTATTAAATTAAATTGTTAGAAATGTATTTTTTCAGTTCAATATTCTATTGGTGATCAAATAATAAAGACTTAATAGATAGGGTTGATACAGTTACTCCTCTACGACCAAAAAGTCACAAGTTTAAATCACCAAAACGACTTTTTTGTAACAAATATAAAGGAAGAATAAATATATCGATAACTTAGAAAGTAATTACACGTCTCGATCAGACATTTGTTCTGATTGTAATTTCATGTGGATGATTTTTTTTCATAAATGACAAATTACATTTGTTAATTTTTTTAAAAGTTCATTAGATAAAATTTTAAAAATTAGATAATAATATATTAATTATTTAATCAAATATATTACTATTTATAAATTATTTAACAAATTTATGACACAAAATTAAATAATAAAATCAATTTAAATAACATTTTACATATTCCGATCTTCTCGGCGAATAAGTTATTGACATAATTGATGATCCAGGTCATGACATGTGTAATAGTGACAGACAAGACAGGGGTAGTACTACGTGTGTGTTTTATAATTTATTGCAGTTTGGATTGCACAAACACTGACAAGTTAATATGTCCGCAAAACGACATCAGTGTTAATGTCGAAATTTGCTTAATATTTTAAAATATTTTAAATTCACTTAAATTTG
>JAOTAX010000197.1:1288371-1298945 GCA_025629825.1 Erythroxylum guanchezii
CTAAAAATAATGAAAATTAAAATTAAAAATCTAAGAACCATTAGTGTTCTAATTGTTTAAGTGCCTATTTTAATAAGCTTATACTAGTAGAGCTTTTGTCAGTAGAACTTTTTTGAAAAGAACTTTTCTAAGAAGACAGTTAACTTTTTGACTATCATTAAAAAAATTTTTTTGAAAGAACTTTATGTAGTGTTTGGCAACATAAAAATAAAAAGTACTTTTTATTTTATCTATATTTTATTTTGTAATAAAAACTATTTATGCATATAAATATTATTTAAAGTATATTAAACAATAAACAAAGCACAATATATTAATTATAATATAATTTAAACCATATGAAGCATAAATAAAAATATATCTAACCAAATCTTTTATACTAATTATAACATAAGTAAAACTAATATAAAAAATAAATAGTAAAACATATAAAAAGTCAAATTATATTATATAATTCTCAAAATAAATGTGAAGATGAGTTTGTAGGTATTGTGGGAATTATGTGTAAAACATAAGGGCAAATGAGACTAAAAAATAGGCTCATTAATTTATCTGAAAATTCCACTAAAAAAGCGTTTTTTTTGAAAAGCATCAAATTTGAGCTTATTAAAAAGCTATATTTTAACTGTCAAAAAAGCTATATCTACTAAAAAAATACTTTTTTATTTTACAGGCAAACACTTATTTTTCTTTAAAAAAGCTTGCGCGGTAGAAAAAAGTGATTATTCACCTTCCCAAAGCTCAACCAAGCAGACACTAAGTCGGGTCCCCACAACGACAACAACAATAATAGTTTAGTAAAGATTTCGTTGATATATAATGTTTAAAAACATTCAATAATACGCAATCTTACATGTAATTAATATGACCCGCCCCAAAAGAGTAAGATATGTGATGCACTTAATATCATAGGGATTGTTTAAGAGCCTTTTCTAGATGTTGTCTGCTCTACAACAGTCATTGTAGGACCCATAAGATCAACCTACCCCAGATCACATCAGTGATGCCGTTGCAGCATCTGTGGACCTCAAGATAATCAAAATATTGGGCCCACGTCCTATCAGGCCACATTTATTAAAGTAACGTAAATGATCTGCTAGTCTACTGTGGTCTCTGTGCTCTAACGGTATAGCAGCATAACTCAAACACAAACACATACCCAATAACAAATAAAAGATTAAATTAAATAAATTTGAAGGAAGTATGGGGTCTTTACCATATGCAGTTAACTGTGAGGAGTACAAAGAGCAGACTTTGGGTATAGTGAACACTCCAAAAAAGCCTGAGTCAATGACCAAAATCAAGCTTTAGGACTTTGTAAGAAATAAGATAAAAAGGATTGAATTTAGTAATTACAATATAGTTTTTATATGAGAGAAATTCATATTTATGTAAATTAAGCAAACAAACATACCCAATTTGGCCATTTTCCATATGGTTATGGAGTTGCCACACCTGGCTAGGACAAACAGAAGTACTGCCATCTGCCATTTGTAACAGTTCATCAGCTTTTTTTTTTTGACAATTTCTTGTGAATTAAAAAAAAAAGCGAAATTTACCTTCATTGTAGTAGAAGGATCACCAGAGAAAAGGGCTTTAATTTTTAGCAGAAACTCGTTTAAGTATGGCAGAACCAATTTCACTATCCAAATTGCCTCATCCTCACCCAGAACATAGATTGCACCGTCACCAACATCTACAACTCCCCTGTTTTGAATTATGATGTATTAGACAGAAAAGAAGATACAATTGATACCAGTTTGGTTTTGATTTGCTTACTAACATGAATGCTTGTGATTACCTGTTAATCAGTGATCTGTAGAGGAAAATGGCAGCAAGATAAACAAGACCCAGATAGGAGATTACAGAAATGCAGCTGTAGAAGGAGATACAAAAGATCAAAAATGGTTTCAGATTCTGGCCTCTGTTCTGAAACAGGGGAATTCTAGTAGAATTGAGGAAGATTTCTGAGCCTGATAAGTCTTACCTGACATTGATATCCTTGGTGTAGGATGATGAAATTATAACGAATGTACCAATTCCAAAAACAAAAGCAGATCTTGATATGTCTCTCCACATCACTAAGTCCACTGAAAATTTCCCAGAAAGTTCACAAATTGAAGGGAATTCATTACAACTAAGCCACAATTCAAGCAAAAGAATCAAACTTTTTTCTTGAAACGAGGTAATCACCTAGATTTTGAAGCTTGCTATGGGTTTCTGGGAAGCTACTGTATCGGTTAGCTACTGGAGCTGCAAGCAGGGAATGTGCTAAAACGGTTAGATTCAAGTAACTTGTGAATAAACATAGAATGCATCAAGATAAAGATGCTTACTTGGAGTTGGCTTGGTAAAATTTTGATAAAATGTTGCTCTCCTTATGACAGGAGGAGGCTGTTTATTTACAGTTGAAGAAGTGGGTGCTGCTCTGTTGTTAAATTGATGAACTTTCTTCTCTTGATTCACGGTCTGCTTAGGCTTCTGTTCTGGGAAACTTGTTTCAACTTTCTTAGGCTTCTCTTCCGGTAAACTTGTTTCAACTTTCTTAGGCTTCTCTTCTGGTATGTCAATTTCTTTGATCTCGAGGTTCTTCTCAATCTCAACATCATCAATTTCCTCATCAATGTCTTCCTCTTCCTCGTCTCCCTCAAATTCCTCATCATCAACCATAACAACATCCTCATGATCATGATTGTAACCATCCATCAATGGTTTAGGTGCTTCATCGCTTTGAGTACTAGAAATGACCTCTTGGCACACACCAAACTCTCTGCAGATCTCTTCAGATCCAGAACCCTCTGTTTCAGGTGGGTTCGTCTCAATTTTACACACAGTTTCTACACTAGCTGCCACTGATTCATCCAATACCTTGTCAGGCTCTGATTCTGCTTTCCTCAACTGAACTGAATTGCTTTCAGCCACATTGTCAGCTGGAAGATCTTCAACAAATTCTTGTGCAGCTTCTTCTGATTTTGCCTTCCTCAACTGTGAACGAGATTCAACATCTTCCTTCACATCAGATCTTGACTTCCTAATCTGAATTGGACTCTCCTTGTTTGACTCAGATCTTAGTTTCTTGACCTGAATTGGGCATTTGTCAATCCCATCAACAGAAACACTAACCTCTTTCATTCCTTCAGATCTTCCGTTCTTGACCTGAACTGGGCTCCCATCAACGGACCTGCTGAGCTCTTTATTCGCATCAACGGACCTGCTGAGATCTTTATTCCCATCAAACCTCCCTTTCCTCGCCTGAATTGAGCTCTTCTTGATCCCATCAGCAGAAACACTCAATTCTCTACACTGTTCTTCACAATTCTTTGTCTCAGTTTTGCCTTTCCTTATCTGCAATGGACCTTCAAAGTTTTCAGATTTCCAAGTCTTCCTCTTCCCACTCGCGGCTACAGTAGAAGCAGTTAGGCTTCTCCTGACCACCTTCTTCACACCAGAATCCGAACCCTCCTCAGCATTTTCTTCTCCATTAAACACCTTAACACCGCCTTTCACGTCATCTAACTTCATTCTACTCTCCCACACAGACCCTGCAACAACACTGCTCTTAACTCCAGCTCTCCTCCTACTCACATCCATCTCCTTTTAATCTTTTTCTCTCTACTGGGTCATGAGTGTCAATAATGGATACGAGTCTTTAAGCACAAGAAATGACGGTTGGTGGCTTGAGACTCATTGGGATTCCTTCACTTATGCAAAGTAACCCAGAGAGAGAGAAAAAGAGAGAGAGGATTGTGTTGCAAGAGACAGGAGGTGGGGGTTTTCACTTCGCTTTGTTGGGTGTCTCTGGACGTCAATGAAAAAGTGAAAAGTGAAATCTTTGGTGAGGGTTAAATGATTAGAGTGCTAAAGATGAGACCTTTTGTTCTCGGAGGAGGTATTTATTCCTTCACTTTCGTGTCAAAGGATTCGTGTGAGCACTGTGACCGAGGTCGGCACTCTCCAAAGTCTTTAAGCCTCACATGCAAATGGAGATAATCGCTTAAATTCTCTATTTTCTCTATAGAATAAAAACCATACATATACAGCAACGAGAGAGTTCTTGTCTGGTTCATCAGGTAAATGACACAGGACGTATGGGTATAAACAACCTGAAAGTACCAAGTTGCAGAAGATTGTGTATCATTCAAGCTCTTCCCTTTGCCTTTTTTTTTCCCGAGAAGAACATGTGGATCAGAAAATAACAGGAGGGAGTGATAGATAAGTGATACCTTTTCAGTCATTCATATTCCTCAAGTTTTTTAGTTTAGGTTAAACATACATAATTTTAATTTTATTTAAAAAATAACGATAAAATATACGTTATATAAACATTACATATGAACCAATAAAATGTTATTAACACAAAAACTTAATCTAATTCTTAAATTCGACTTCAACTAATTAAATCTAACTCAAATTATTAATTCAAAGTTACACTAGTTTGTTATATTAGAAATATTAAATTGATTCACGTGCTTTCATTATTATTTTTAATAAAGAAGTCTAAGATAAATTGCTTTTCTAAAAAATTAAAATTAAAAATTTGAGAATTTTTCAAAAATTATTTAAATCATATGACATTATCATTTATTCTTCGAATGTGCGATGATTATGTCGAGTGTTCATGATGGTTTGCAAATTATGTTCATCTATTTATGTATTTAAATTTGTACAAAGTATAATAATTAGGGTTAAAAAATTAAATCACATCGAATTAATCAAATTTAGACTGAACTCGGGTTTTAAAAATCAATCCAAACCACTTGAACCAATTCAATAAATAATCTCATTTTAGTATAATTAATCAAAAGGATGACTTGTTGATCATTAGCATCCACTCCATTTCCTTTCATTATAAAATCTGTTTTGCCTCTTTTTGAGTGCTAAAGGGAATATGTTGTTTAATAATGCTCTTAACCTGCTTTTTCAAAGCACTTAAATTGATTGGATAAAATCAAGTTGAAAATATGAAAGAAAAGAAAAGAAGCTGATCATGTATGTTATTATATATGTTCATCTTTTCTTTATATCCGGGGATAAACCTTAAGGTTTTAGTTTAATTTTTAGGTTTTGTCCTATAACAACAACAATAATATTTACGAAAGTCTTGTTGAAATGCGAGATTTTGGAATATTTAGTAATACGCATCCTTATCCTTGCTAATAGAGAGACTGTTTTCGATAATTTTAAGTCTTGCTCTATTCATTTCAAAGAAAATCGACAAATTTAGTTAGAATATGAAATGTTACAGCAGCTACAACTTTTCAACCCCAAAATAAGCAGAAAATGAGTTATCTTGAAACAACTTCAATTTTACATTATAGTTATAGGATATTATTTAAATAATTACAAATTATACAAGTGTAGTTACAAGCAACACAAGTGAATATGGCATTGACTAGGCAAGATCGGACTTGAGACATACAACCTAAATTTGAGCTTGATTGGACTTGGATGATCCAAAGTTCGATTGAGATTATCTTCAATTTAGTCGAATATTTTTTTAACTTTAAAATTTTAAAAATAACATTACCTTATTTAAAATAATGTCATTTTTATCTAATGTTTTGAAGTTTCAATCAGAATGAACTGAAAAATCTAAACTCAAATTTGGCCTGAAACTTGTAAATTTTAAAAAATTAATCTAAATCGAAAATCTAATCAATTCATACCAAACCTGTTGACTCTTGTCAGGGTATAAAAGAGTTATAATGTCATGCTTAAATAATTATTACAAAGTACAATGAAAAATGGATAACAACGATAATGGCACATTTCTAACTAAATATCTTTCTAATAGCTATTCTGAATTATTTCAATTTATTTAGATTATTTTGATTGGCTAAGATGGATGGCAAATGTGCACTAATCCATATGATAATTAGTACTCCATCCGATTCATAATAAGTGTCGTTTTAGAGAGATTTTAATTATTCAAAATAAGTGTCATTTGTGACTTTTTATGTATATTTATAATTTTACTTCCAAAATTATCCTTTAATTTCTCTCACATCTTAATTACACAGATTATATTTTCAAGGCACTTTAACATGTAATTAATAAGGATATATCAGATATTTCATTAACTATCTTAATAAGTGTGCATTCCTCTAAAACGACACTTATTATAAATCGGAGGGAGTAAGAGCAAACTCGATGGGTGAAAGATCTTATTCATTACTCCATTGTTTTCTGTGCTAATTTTGCTTATCTACATTGGAAAATGGAAATTCCACTACTCATACTATGAAAAATTTTGGCTATTCTTTGTTTTTTTTATCATTTTATTTTGTTTTATATTTATTTTAATAATAGTTGTTATTAAAAATTGATTAGTTTATTAATTGATTGGTCGATTTTATAAACTAATCGCTTTTTATAAAATAAAATAATCTAATTAATTTTTATTAAAATTATCCTTTTTCAATTAAACTTTAAATTAACGATAATTTCCTTCAATCTTATTTTAAATTCTTAAATTTTATTCAATATTTAGTCAGTTTTATAATCATTTTATATTAGTTAAATCTTTTAAATCTTAAATCTCTAATCTTAGTGATTTAATTTTCGGTTCAGTTTTTAAAACATTGAAATCAAGTGTTAAAATATTCGTATTTGAGAACATAACAGAGTATGAATTGCTGAAAATAACCATACTAGCGTATACAAAATGTGATTGAGATTTCATTTATGGGTTTCTTATGTATTTTGTTTGGTCTATTTACTTACCAAAACAGTAAGTATATGTGAGATTTAATATATTATTTTCCGTAAACAATAATCATGTACTCGCTTCTATTCAAAATAAGTGTCATTTTAGAGGGATTTTAATTATTCAAAATAATTGTCATTTGTGATTTTTTATGCATATTATGATTTTACTTCCAAAATTATCCTTTAATTTCTCTCACATCTTAATTACACCGATTACACAGATTATATTTTCAAGGTATTTTAACATGTAATTAATAAGGGTATATCAGACATTTCATTAACTTTCTTAATAAATATACATTCACGTAAAACGACACTTATTTTAAATAAGAGGGAGTATTAGTTGTACTTAAAATATTCTTGTTTTAGAGGCAACATGACCAATCTCGTTGGATGTGCCCGCGAAGGATAAAGACTAAACGGCAAGGGAATTGAACAATGAGTTCAATTATACTTTAATATGAATCCAAAAACATTGAATAAATTATTGAATATATGTATATATATATATATATAATAATTTATAGGTTTAATATTAGGCTTGGTAATGGACCAGACAGGTCACCTAGCTCGAAAATTAATGCATTGGACCTAGCCTAGTTGAGTTTCGATTTAGACAGAAGCTCAAACATTATCAAAATGATATTATTTTTTATTTTTCGAACTTTGGGTTAAACTTAAGCACAGACTGCCGAAAATTAAAAGTAAGTTTGAGCTCTACCCAAAATTTAGTCAAATCAGATCACATTTTAGTAAGTTGTTGAAAATCTAAGAAAGAAAGTTTGAAGGCGGTGGTTGGTTAATACGAGAAAATAGTAATAAGAACGAGAATAAATATAGTGCAAAATGAGAATAGATATTATCATTATAATTATGATAGTTGGTTAAGAGAATGGAATGATTACCATTACTATTGATAGTGGTTGATTTATAATAATTTTAAATGAATGAAATATATTTTAATTAATTATATTGTAACTAATTAATTAATTATAATGTAATTAATTAATAATAATATTTTAATAAATTATATTATAATTAATTAATTAATTACAATATTTTAATTAACGAATGAATTATATTTTAATTAATGAATAATAATATTTTAATTAGTTATTATTAATAACATTTTAATTATATATAATGTAAATAAATAAATAATAATAATTTAATTAATTATATTATAATTTTAATTAATTATATTGTAATTAATTAATTAATTAATTACAATATTTTAATTACTAAATAATTATATTATATTTAGTTATGCTTTAATTAATAATAATATTTTAATTAATTAATTAATTAATTACAGTATTTTAATTAATGAATAAGTTTTATTTTAATGAATTAAAGTGTAATTAATTAATTAATTATAATATTTAATTAATGAATGAATTATATTTTAATTAATTAATATATTGTAGTTGTATTTTAATTAATTAGTATTAAAAATATTTTTTGAAAATGAGTCAATACTAAAGAATGAGTTTCATTCCTCTACTAAATGGAGGGTATGGAGGATTCTCCAAAAGTGGGATATCAAACTATTACCCCTAAATAATAATTAACAACCAACCATTCACTTTTCATTTTGTACCCATTAACCCCTTCCCAAACTCATCAACCAAGCAACCCATGAGTCTAATCTAAGACTCAGTCGTAATCAAATTTAGTGACTTCACGTTGGACTGGCCATATCCGAAAGTCTATTTAACATTGTCGTAAATGACAAATGAAGGCCAAGACTTTTTGGTAGATTTATCTTCTTCTTCTTCTTCTTTTTACCAACTCCAATGTTCTCTAGAAATGGAGTTCTAACTTCTGAACCGAACTCCAACCAACGCTTGCATTGCATGATTCTTCAAAAGTAGGGTTAGGTCCCCAACATAACTGACCAGGTTCTGCATTATCTTTGACAGCACCTACATTTCACCAAACAAGATCTCACGAGGATCCAAAGTTGAAACACAACTACAGTGCCAAGTGGGTAAGTAGAGGGTGAATTGAAATGTCAACTCCACTGCTTTTACTTGTAACGCACAAAAGTTAAGACAACTTATTGTTCAGGCTTAGCTGATCTGTCCACCAGATCTCAGGCTTCTACTGAGTCCTTTAAGAAATGAATAGGGCTTTTCATAAGCAAATAACAAGAATTGATGATATTTGGGACTAGGATCAGCCCGATCTGAATTGACCAAGCCTTAGGGTGGACTCAAGCTCGAGTTATCCAAATTAGGTCCGGACTAACGATTATAATAAAAATGACATTATTTTTATTTTAAATTAAAAAATCAAATCAAATCAAATGGGGTTAGGGTGAGTCAGGCTTAGGCTTGAGTTCGAGTCCTGCTACCTTAGACTAGGTCGACCTTGGGCTCGAGTTCAAGTCTAGTCGGGCTCAGGCTCAAGCCTAGCTACCTCAAGTCCGGTCAAGCTCAAGCTTGAGCTTGGTTACCTAGGGCTCAATTGGGCCTCAAGTTCAAGCCTGAACTAGGCCAAAAGTTGTCGGGTCTAGCCCAATCTATTATCATTAAGAACAAATAATTATGAACATTTTTCTTTTACTAAGTACGTTTTTGTACTGATAAAATTCGTAGTGATTACGTTGAATCATGCAGTTTCTTATATATATATATATATATTAGCAATTAAATATAATTAATTAAAAGTATATTAAATTTGGACGTAAACAAAAAAATTAACAAGTTTTTATTTTTCAATATTTTTAACAAACTAATCACTGTCGATGGTAATGATAATCACTCCTTTATTTTAACAAACCATCATAATTATAATGATTATATTTATTTCTATTTTTCATTATATTCATTCTCATTCTTATTACCATTCTTCCGTACAAATCAACCGTACCTTTAACTTTAAGAAGACAATGAATGCCGAAAAGAGTCACAATGTTTTAAAAATCAAATTAACTTGATCAGTTTAATAGTAAAACTTTGATTTAGTTATTTTTTTTAGTTTTGCTTTTATTTTTTAGTTTAATTTAATTTAATAAATTTTATTTTTAAAAATCAATAAATTTATTTATTAATTAGTAATTTTATAAATTAAAATAAACCGTTAATTTTTATTTAATAATATATTTTTAATTAAATTTTAAACTTTCAATAAATAAGGATAATGTTTTCTATTATTTTTAAATTTTATTTAAATTTTAATTAATTTTATAATAATAAATTCTTAAACTTCTAATATCGTATCTTTTCGGTTTAACTTTTATTTTTTTTTTAAATGTGGGTTATCAGCAGTGTTGTGAATTTCGTACCGTTCCGGCCGGTACCGGCCGGAACGTTCCGTACCGGCTAGAAAACGGTACCGAAACGGGCATATAAGTACCAGGAATGAATTCCGGTCGGTACCGGTCGATTCCGGTCGGTACCAAAATATTCCGGTGCCATTTCGTAAAATGAAAAATTAGAGGGGTCATTTTGCAAATAAAAAAAAATCAAAACCTAATTTTATCTCTACCCTCTCTCCCCCACCGACTGCCGAGTGCGGACTCTCCTTCTCTCTTCGTCTTCTTCTGTCTTCTCTCCCTTCCACCGTCGTTGCACCTCCAGCCTGCCTCGCCGCCTGCCTCACCTCGCCTTCGGCCCTCAACCGTCGTCCACGTCCGAAGACGTCCACCGCACACCGCACACCGCACTCCCAAAGGCGTTGTCCTTCTTGCGCTCGCACACTGCCGACCGTCCAGCCTTCTCCGCCGTCCTCCTCTCATGTGCGTTTGAAAGGCCAAAAAGATGCGAGAAGAAGAAATGGATGCGTAGTGGGTGCGTAGTTTAGTGTAAGAATCAAGCAAACGGCGGAAAAAGCTTTGTGGCTCTTAGGGTTAAGAACAATGA
>JAOTAX010000197.1:1299045-1352026 GCA_025629825.1 Erythroxylum guanchezii
ATGTAAAATATTTAAAAATTATTGTTATTTCAAATTAATTATCATTATTATTTATTATTAAGATTTTTGAAAGTATGATTGATGTAAACAATAAACTAGTAAAATATCCAGTATAACTGTATAATATATTAATATGGACTATTTTGTAATTTTTAAAAATTTTAAGAACTATTTTATAAATTTAAAAAATTTCTCAAAACAGTACCTAATATTAATTAATACCGATACAATTTCATTCCAGATGTCAATCTGGTGACATTGGTTATCAGTAAACCGCCTAAAAGCCCTTACTAAATCACTTAACAGCCACCACGCTCCACGTGGGCAATTCTGACACTTACCAACACGACATCTTACAAGACTTAGAAAGTGTGGTCGGTGTCCGTGTAACACGACTCTTGAGTTACAAAAACGTGTGAAAGCAAATGTTTCACGTCTCTTTTGCGTTTTACCCCATTTCAGTGTCAAACGTGAAAAGGTGTGACCACAAAGCCATCATGGTTTTGTGCTGCATAACTCAATTTATGTAAAATATCACTTTTTTTAATCCCTTTTTAATGCTCGAAAAAAATTAAAAATTTATTTTTTTAATAAATGTAACATAAATAATATTTTTATTAGTTAAAAATAAAACTGTGTATTTTTAAATTTTTAAATCCTACATTTCAACATAATGTATAGTTGTTATTAGACTCAGACATTGGGTAAGGATAACAAGGTCATCTATCATAGTTGTTATCAAACTCAACATAATGTATAGTTGGGATTAATCAGCAGTTAATCAATTAAGTATGTGACAACTCTTTGTGCGTAGAAGTGTATAGAATACGTAAGAACTTGAAAATTTTTAAGGTTCCAAATTTATCTTCTTTAGAGCTCTCGAGATGAAGTCTTAGGGGTTTAGGATTAGGTCAACTAAACTGAGATATCTAATATAAATAAAAAAAAGGGCAATTTACTCTAAACTTGTCTCTATTATGTTTTATTTTATTCTTTACAGTTGTCCATTCTTGATACCTATAAAACACAAAAAAAGATAAAATAAAGACTATTTTTTAACTTTATCTATATCTTATAAAACTTTAAGAACGATCCTAAAATACCCAAACAACTCGACCGCTCGATTAAAACGATTTAGAAGTCGTTTAGTTATATTTTTATTTTTTATTGTAATTTTTAATTTTTAGTTCCAGATTATGTTATTTTGTCAAATAAAAGAAAAAATCTGTTTGGTTGATAAGATTAATGTAACATCGATAATAACTATATATTAGATAAAACTTTTAAATAAATTATTTTTAATTAAGTAAATTTATTTTAATCTTTTATATATTTTATTATATTAAAATAAATAATTTTAAAAATAAATTTTAAAAATAAATTAATATTTAATGTAAATATATGTTTAACTATTAAATCAAAAAATTTTTAAATGTATATATTTTGAAGATATTTTAAATTTAACTAAATTTATTAATAATTATTAATTAAATTAAAAAAATTAAATAAAATTATTAAGTAAAATGATATTATTAATAATTAATTTAGTTAATTATATAAATAATATTTAATTAAATTATTCATATTTTTTATTAATAATAAATATATTTGATAATTAAAAAATATATATTTAATCCAAAAACAAATTCTTTTCACAGTTTCCTGACTCCGCCCATTGTTGTGCACATTCAACACGTAATGGAAATATAACCGGCATGGTGTACCCTACCATGTGTAAAATGGCTGTGGTAAGTGGTGTGAATATAAATTCCGTCCACAATTGGCTGGAGATAAAAGACGGTCGAGTACTTTTGAGGTTTTGGGCAATTTAGAGCTTTAGCATAAAGAACACACACAACTACAGTAGAGTAGAACATAAATCCAAGTCTCACGTTGGTCTGGGCAGTGGAAGGTAAAATCCTATCCTGTGTCCAATCTTTCCAATCTCACAGCCACAAAAAGTGGAGGGGGCCTCACATACTTAGCATTCTTAGCGGAAGGGACCACTGGGGAGTTTTTCTGAGGACCCTTTTGGAGGTTCTGCATTCTTTTTCAATGGCTTGCAGAATTTCTGAATCTGTCTTCGTTTTCACGGTAATACCCTTTTCTCAGTCACTCCTTCTGTGACGAAAGATCCTTTCTTTTTGTGTGAATTTGATTTGGGTTGTTTGGTTTTTGTTCTCAGGGCGTCCATCAAAGGCCATCTGCTTGTCCAAAGCTTGGCTCTCATTTCTCTCCAGGTTTATTTATATCTGTTACTCTCTCTAATCTGGCTCAGGAGTTTCAGTTTTCTTTAGGTTTTACTTCATGCTCATTTACTTCTTTTGATATGATAACTGGATTATAAAGTTTTGTTTACTCGGTAGTTGGTCCATTTTTTTTGGTTGAGGTTCTCAGTTTCTTGAGCTGCATTGCAACGTTTGGTGGTACATTTCTAGCTTCACGTCTCTTTGCAGGGACTACCAGATGTACTAAATTAGTAGTTCACTGCTTAAGCAGAAAGTGCCCGAAGAGATATGCTTTATGAGCTTAGTGTAGTGTGTGGTTCTATTGACAAGTTCTGGAATTTGTTGTTCAGAGCTGCTTGTTACAAAAGATTCTAATTGGTGTCCTGGAACAATCTTAATTGAAAAACTGAAACTTTATGCACAACTTCTGTGACGTTTGTTTACTTGCAATAGCCGAAAGTTTCACCACTATTGTAAAATCTTGATAAGCCTTAATTTAGGCAAGAACTTGAGTCTTGATTCCTATGCATCTCTTATTATCTAAACATGTAAAAACAAATTTGATATTTTCATAACTTCAATGATACGAAAGATAAACCACTTGTTTGAAGCACTGTGCATTTTTATCCCAATTATCTCTGCTCGCCTTCAATTTATAACATTTTCTTCTGGATTGTGGGGAGCAAGAGGATTTTTTTTTGTTTTTTTTGACTTCTGTTCTCGGGATAGCTAGATCTTATCCATGTTTTATAGAGAGCAGGCTTTTCTTTCTTGGTAAATAAAGCTGCTTGCAAAATTTTGACAGTACCGGCTTATAATACTTCTTTTTTGTAGACAGGCATCCAACGGTTAACATGGGACAGAGTTCTTCTCAAGGGAGGCAAACAAAGAAAATATGCAATTCCCTTAAAAAGAAATATAGCAGTCCATGAAGTGGCAGTACCAGTTTCACCACCTTCTACAGATAGCACTGAAAGCAGAAAACTGCTAGCCGAGAGTTATGGATTCACACAAATTGGTGAACCCCTTCCAGAGAATGTGACACTGAAGGACATCATGGATACCCTCCCAAAAAAGGTAAATTTAACTGCTTCATGCATCCAAATTATCAGATGGTTTTGTTGCCCTAAGATAAGAGTTCTGTAAGTAAACTCCATTTATCTCCTCCTTTTATTCTTTTGTAAACTTTGGTTTTCAGGTGTTTGAAATTGATGATCTAAAAGCGTGGCAGTCAGTTTTAATATCGATTTCTTCATACACGTTGGGCCTCTATATGATTGCAAAGGCTCCATGGTACTTACTGCCCCTTGCTTGGGCATGGACCGGGACTGCAATAACTGGGGTAAGTTATTTACCCTCCTGTTTTTGAAAATTTTCGGTTGATTCATCGTTTCTTACTGTAGTTATTGCTCTATATAGATCTCCCTGAGTCTTTTGTGTCTAATTTTGTTTTCCCAATTTTGAAGTTCTTTGTTATAGGCCATGATTGTGCTCACAAGTCATTTTCAAAGAACAAACTGCTGGAAGACATTGTAGGAACTCTTGCCTTTCTGCCACTGATATACCCTTATGAGCCATGGAGATTTAAGCATGATAGGCATCACGCAAAAACAAATATGTATGTATGAAATAAGATAATTGATCATTCTACAGAAGGAATCTGTTGGTTAATTTAGTTCCCTTTTTCTTAATAGGCAGATGGCTTCTAGACTATTCTAATACCTGCTCCTCATATACTCATAGGTTGGATGAAGATACAGCATGGCATCCTGTTGTGAAAGATGAGTTTGATTCATCACCTATTTTGCGTAAAGCAATCATATATGGATATGGTCCATTTCGGCCTTGGATGTCTATAGCTCACTGGTATCACACTACAAAGAGAACAATTGCATATACATTTTACACTTCCTGGTTTTCGTAGCCTTCTTAACGAAAGACATTCTTTTGCATAATGCTTACTAACAGGTTAATCTGGCACTTTGATCTGAAAAAATTCAGACCCAGTGAAGTCAAAAGAGTGAAGATTAGCTTGGCATGTGTTTTTGCATTTATGGCAATTGGATGGCCATTGATTATCTATAAAACTGGGATTTTGGGATGGATCAAGTTTTGGCTGATGCCATGGTTGGGCTATCACTTCTGGGTAACACAACTTGCTACATAAAGTGCTCCGTAATTTTGAAGCTATGAATGTGCTATATTAGTCATTCCCACATTACAAGTTTCATTTTTCCTTCAATTCCCTTCCTCCTCTGTGTTGAGGGGGAAGTTATTAGGCACATGCAGTTTTTGGTGTAAACATCTATTATACTTGTCATTGCACTATACATATGTGGGGAGTTGAAAAAGAAGGGTCCTTTTCTATGATGACTGGTGGTTGCTTGTTAGAAACCCAACTCTATCATTTTAGCACATTCACAGTCTTGTCTGTTTATTGTTTAATTGAAAGGAAAAGGGAGAAAAGGAATCATATTTCAAATAATATTCACTGTGACACAAATTTTGATTTGTCGTTAAACTTTTAGTGGATTTATAGATGACGATGGTCATCTTCAGAAAACAAACTTAACAGCTTTAAGAAAAAAGTAAATTAGAAGTTGAATTACCTCTCTGTATACCTATAAACTGCATGCATTGCATTCCTTTGCTGAAAAGTTTGTGATCTAGACAGACTCGCATATTTAAGGATAAAGTGGTATGCTCAGCTAGTTCAGGATGATAACACATTAGGACATGCTTTAACAACTTCATAAATTCACATCTTTCACCAGAGTTCAGTTAATGATTATTGATTGCTTCCTTTTCTGTGGATAGACTTCATGTCAGTCTGTCTATCTTGCAACTGATATTGTTGTTTTTCCTCAATTATAGATGAGTACCTTCACAATGGTACATCATACGGCTCCTCACATTCCCTTCAATTCAGCATCTGAGTGGGATGCAGCTCGGGCACAGCTTAATGGAACAGTTCATTGTGATTACCCTCGTTGGTAATAATTATTTTCTTGTGTGGATTCTCAAAATCTTCGCCCCTTTTATCAAATTTAGAGTTGCAATGTACTGAGAGAGTGACTCAGATGATAATTGACAATTTTCCCATTTTAAGCTGCTCTAATACTAACACTTAGAAACTGCTTAGGTTTACATCTTCATGCATAGAACTTATCAAGTCATGTGAATTTCCAATTTGCAACTGAAAAGAATTAGCAGGATGAGTTTTTTACTCTTAGGGAAAGAAAGTATAAATTTGGCATGTATGTTTACTTGGTTTGGTAGATCTCCATGTGATAAGTCCTTGGCTTATAGGCTTTCTAGAATTCTATTACTTAGTCTCACAAGGTGGCATAACTAGCTCTGTTTTTGCTTCCATGCATTGGCTTCCAAGCTAATCTATTAGTTGCTAATATGATTTGAGTGAAACTGGGCATTCTTTACCTTGCAGGATAGAGATACTATGTCACCATATCAATGTCCACATCCCTCATCATGTTTCTTCAAGAATACCGAGCTATAATCTAAAAGCAGCTCATGAATCTCTTCAAGAGAATTGGGGAAGGGTACAAATTCTTGATATACTCTAAAAATTCGTTCCATTGGTATTCGACTGTCGTTTTGCATAGAACAGACAATGATCTTGGTTTATACCTTATTTATATAAGGTATAAACCTTCATTATTGAAGAACTTTAGAAGTCCGCATCTTACTGATTTTAATTTTATGCATGCAGTATATGAATGAGGCAACATGGAATTGGCGTCTAATGAAGACAATAATGACAATGTGCCATGTCTATGATAAGGAACAGTATTATGTTCCTTTCGACCAGCTTTCCCCACAAGAATCTCAACCAATTACATTTCTTAAGAGAGTGATGCCTGATTATGCTTGAACTTTCATTGGCTTGGTGGTTCAACCACTGTAATTTAAATACGAGGCCACACACAGCTATGGGGGGATCGGCCACCAGAAGGTATTATCAACCTTAAACTACGTTGCGGATCTCACGGAGGCTATTGGTTTTTTTCCTTTTTAAGCTATTATTTGTCATGGAATAGAAAAAGATTTTGATTTATGCACCATTCAAAGGTTTATAATGATGCATACAGAATTTTGGAACAAGTCTATGAGTCTTAGTTATGACATGTATAATCTCCTTGACTCCAGTGGTTCGGCTTATTAGTTCCCAAGCAACAAAATAAAAATCTTGTTAGAGTCCATTTCGTAATTAGACTTCTGCTAACAGTATCTAAACTTGGATTCATAGAATTGGCATCAAGTGAAGATGATAATGATAGTACACCATGTTTACGATAAGGAGCAAAAATTCACATTGCTTGTGGCCGCATGCCTTCAAACAATCTCAACCAGTCACACTCCTTAGGCATGTTGTGCCTGCTTTTTCTTGAATTTTCTGTAAGTCATGGGGTCTACCATATTTTGGCTCTTTCTATCCTCTTTCGTGGTCAACTTTGGTATGCTATCACCGTTTGCTCAGACAGAGTCTTATGATGTTATAGTTTTAACCATTTCGTTTAACCAACAACACTGACATCATCTTCTAGAATGGAAATTGTTTTTTAAAATGGAAATTGAAGGAAGCTTCCTGGAGATTCACTGTTAGGAGTCACTAGGTAAAAGCCAATCCAGACAGAGAAGACATTGAAAGTTTGGATCTCTGTTAGTACAATTACTCAAGATGGCTTTGTTAGACAGAATTCACGTCTGAAAATGGAGTCTATTTCTCATCAGAAACGTCTTCTGCCATCTGATTATATATTGATAAGAATCGTCTGTTTAAAACATCTGAATATGATCTCTATCTGCTGGATGTGCTTATGGTATAAAATAGGTGTCACTGACATTGTGCTTACTAGTGTAGTAGATGTACAAGCTTTTAGACTCGTCCATTTAAACTAAATAATTGAACTGAGTTTGGCTTGCTACACTTCTACAACTAGTAGCTTTGATATTGTTCTAGTGGAGCTAATTTACTAGCTATTTCAGTTTGCCAACTTCACCATTAATTTATGGAGTAGTTAAGCAAATTCAATTGCTCACATGCATATAGCATCTCTCTCTGCCCCTCACTGACAGAACCACATAAAAGCAATCAAGGATTATGGTTGGTTCCTTCTGAACTTGCATATTGGGAAGTTGAATATAAGAGTTGGCAAGTGTCAGAAACACCTAAGTGGTGATGACATAAAAGCTGAAAGATTGGATTTTGATGCTGTGGGCATTATAGTTGACAGATATTATCAGCACAGCACATGGTCTTAGAAAAACATAAGCTCTTAATGATGTAAAGCCCCACTCCAAACTTTATGTAAAGTTAAAGTAAATCAACTCCTCAAAGTGAGCTGCCTTCACACTAGGATCTCCTAAGAAGTTTCGTAGTTGTAACTGTTCACATGCACAATGAGAATCTCCATTCTTTTATGATCCCTCAAGAGGAAGAATCTGGGATGTGTTTCAAGTACAAGAGATTAGTTATGTAAAGAAGAGGTCAAAAGAGCCAAAATGTTAAGAAAGAGGGTCAAAAGAAGCATATGAAAGTGGAAAAGAACTAGAAATTAGGCAAGTAGACCCCATAGGAAATTCGTCTGAGCAATCCTTGTTCGTATTACTGTGGAAGGTTAAGATATGGCATTACAAGTAGTAAAGTTGCCTATTTCATTTCCATATGTGACTATAGGCCTAACCACTGACATATTTCATTCTTAGTTACATCATAGTTAAAACGCTACACACAAAAAACTCTTAGGTTATCTTCTGCAAACTTGGAGGTCAGGCTTTGGCAATTAAGAGTGAACCAGTAAACCATTCTTATGAAAATGCAACTAAATATAACCAGGCAGGCCAAAACTTTAATCATACAACCGGAGGAGGCGGAGTCTCCCATACATCAAAGACATTTTCCTCGCTGTGAAGAGCAAACAACCGGTCGCCACCAATTGAAAAATCACAAATGGAACCTCCATAAGTACGTCGCAGCCTGGATGTTAATACCCAATCAGGACCACAAAACACAGATATGCAATCATCCATTGATGAAAACAATTGCCCCTCGTGCAATGCCAGTTTTGGATAACAAGGTTCATCAGGCATTTTCCCTTTCATCAACCTACTCCTTGAACTCCACCTCACACTCCCCACATTCATCCTCAAATCCATGAACCCCAAATCCTCGTACTCATTCACCACACATATAGCATGATTACCTTCCATGGCTATTGCATCACGAACTCGCTTCTCGTCCACAGTAACTGTCGCTCCAATGTCAGACCAAGACCAAACCATCCTCTTTGCCCTGAAATCCAACAAGCTGATGTAACAATTGTCCTTCCTTGGAAACAGAGTAGCTACCAGTAAACAATTGCTTCCGTTCAGCCATTGTAACCTGTCAGCATCTCCTAGTGACCAACCAGGGCTCTCGTAGAAGAAATCTATCTGCTTTCCAGTGAGTTGATCCCACACACCAATGCCATACTCATTACTCCTCCCCTTACAGCTGCTAAAGATTCTATTATCACAAGTTGTACTCAACGCCCCAGCAGTGAAGCTCTTAGCTTGATTCTCATGCCAAACCTGAAACTTATGCCTCAACTCACCTGTGCTCCTGTTAAACAACCCCATTCCTCCATCTCCACGCCCCAATCTCTCACAAGCACTTACAAGCACATTCTCAGAATCAAGCCAAGCTGCATCGTTCACTCTTTGGTAATCAAGATTGATTGGTGGGTGCTCTTCCATCATCCAATCATAAACATGAACCATACTACCATGTGCTACACAACACCCACCATCAGGGCCTGCACGAATTGCTGTCCCATCTCCTGGTGCTCGGCCCGTAACGGACCTGCCATGGCGAAGTCTATTGCCGTCAAATGGACCCCATTTCGCTGATCTCACATGGTCCAATAGACCGTAAAATGAGGCCTCTCTGTAGAGGAGTCTTTCAGGGACGTGAGGAGGGATGTGGAAATCGCCGGTGCGTAGAAGATCGAGGAGGACACTGAAACAGTCTGAGTTTCGATCAATGAAGAATTCACTGTTCGGGTTGGAGTCGTTATGGGATTGTTTGAAGTTCCAATTATCGTCAAACAACGCACCGAAAAAGGAGTTCCGACCAGCATGGGCTAAGGTTGTGGAGGTTGTTTCGAAGATTCTGCCTCCTACGTTGAACCTAATTCTGTCTTTGGGGACTTTCATGGCCCGATTTATGGAGAATTTGAAAGGTTTAGGAGATTCAAGAACGGACGAAGCAGAAAATGTAATAGGTTGAGGGTCTATGGAGAAAAACAAGGGAAAAGTGAATTTTTCATTGAAAGTCTAGACACAAAATTCAGGACAACAAGAAAAAACCGTGAACGTCCTATATAGTTGGAGGAGATTGCGGATTGTGTTTCTTTAGAACATATTAAGGTTCAAAATCCAGGGACAAAACAAACGAAGAAGATGTTAACAAGGATCAGTACAGCCAAAACACAAGAAATCCACAAGAACGTGAAATAAAAGGCCTGCTTTTTTTGAGTTTAAAACAAGTTCTGCGGATACGGGCGAGACTAAAACAGAGCAGAAACAGGGGACACCGATCAAACTACCACGAATTTGGACAACAGACTGAAATTTGAAATCTGGGTATTGAGGGGACTAGATTTTCGGAAATGGGTTTTGAATTTCGAAAGATTTTGGTTCGAACCAAACAGGGAATCGGTGCTTTTAGATTTCAAAAACATCAACTTAGATATTTCTCCTTCTCTCTGTCTCTTTTAACATTTCTTTCTTCACGTTTTTCTCTCTCTTCTCACCGGTATTGCCCTCTCGCTGGACAAGCAATTGTTCGAACTTTATAACCAAAAATGAGAAATGAAGCGGTAGGCTCCACTTGGCTTTTGTTTCCCACCTTGTTTTCATACCGTTAAAACTAAAGATTTGGTGAAGATCCAACGGTGGTTGTGAGAATGATGGGTGTGATTCATGGTGGTTTAGATTGATCATGGCGGCCCCGTAATAGAAATTGTTTGTTGAATTGTTCAATTGGTTCCTCGTCAAGTCAACCGTCTCGGCCAAAGAGCAGGGAGCAGAGTCAGAAAGGGCCTTGTGAGATATTATCTTAGCTGTTTATATTCATTTATTTGCAATAAAGAAAAAAATAGACACGACATTTTAGGCCCTTTAATGAGACGTCCTAAAGCTTTGCATCAAAGCAAACTTGAAACCTTGCGTTGGTCTAAGTTCTTTTCATTGTTTATCCAGCAACAATAATAATAATATTTAGTAGAAATCCATAGGTATGGAGTTTACAAGGTTTAGTAATATACAGCTATATGTCTCGTCTGATAGACAATTAATCAGTTATTTTTTTAACTGATTGATTGGCTTCAGCTGTTTGACTCTTCAAATAGCTACGAAATACACAGCTTTAGATCTCGTTTGATAGACAACTAATCAGCTTTTTTTTAGCTAATTGATTGTCTTCAACTACTTAACTCTTTAAATAGAAAGTTGTTTAGAGAATAGCAGATTCTCGTAGCTGTTTGAATAGTAGCAAATCCGATAGTTGATTTATGATAAATAGCTAAAAATGAATCAGTTAATATTTTAACTATCAAAAGTCAATTTTACCTTTTAATTGAGGTTCTTAGATATCTACTTTTAGGAATAGTATTTATTTTTATAATTGTTTTATGCAGTTATAGGTTAGAAATAAAATGTTGACCTTAAACGAAAATTAAAATAGAAAGAGTTTCATAAATTTTTCATAGATGATTAAGCAATATAGGTGAACATGATTTCTCTAAAATATAAATTCTTATAAGAATATTCAACGAAATGCTAAGATATATAATATTTATACCCTTATAGTATTTTTTAAAGTCATGTCTTTATAAGTCATTTTATACATAAACAGCTAATATTAAACAACTAATTTTACCAACACATCTTTAACAAACTGCTAATACAATCCGTTGGTCAAATCAACTGATATAATCAGCTATCAGCTAATAGCTGATAGAATCAACTAGCAACTAATGCAATCAGATAATTACCAAACAAGGCCTTACTGTTAACTAATAGAAAGACTGCTTTCAAATCCTTCATTATTCAAATAAGTTAAATGTGGAATTGTTGGATTGCTTTTCTTTCAAAATCATTATCTTAATACTAAATCTTCAATATAAAGATGATGAATTGGATGTAACATCATTTAATAAATTATATTAAAATAATATCATTTTAATCAAGTTCAATCTAATTTTAAATATTTGAATTCAATTAAGTTTTTAATTAGCCAATAACAATTTTTTAATTTAGGGTTTGGTGTTTTCCTAAAAATAAATAATAGTTATTGTCACTCTATTTATATACTTTCCTTACCCATTGGTTAGTTCATTGATATGATCATTTTTTACCTTGAAATTAAGCAAATGGACCCATCAACATAGTTGCACCTAAAAAACATCATACACTGTGGAATTTGTATAATGTATTGAACATATCATAGAGAATTGGTCATTTACCTACATTTTTTGTACTAAGTAACACTTGTATGAATTAGATATTTTAAAACATAATTTGGATTACAAGACAAGGTAGGAATGTATTATGTGTACTTTCGATACCTTAAACAAATATTCAGTATTTGGATGTTTCAACCCTGTGCTACTTAATTTGGTTCACCTATTTTGTATAAATATGTGTATGAAATTTAATGGAATAAAGTAAGAACTAATTGTTCGGAGCAAATGATTGGATCCCTACTTTTTATTTGTTATGATTGAGACAAAGTGTTGCTTGGACGGTACATTATGACACTTGTTATGGTGCCATTTTCTACACCCCTCTGTTCATACTTTCAAGGCACCCTCACTTTGAGAAAAGCAAAATGTCTAATTTAGATGTCCCACTCTCACTTGCCTTAGTTTAAAAGAAATTTATAATTCTATGATTGGTATAATTAATTATTAAATTTTGTTAAAAATAAAATTATATTATGAATTTGATATGATTATAATTAATCTATTCTTAATTTTGATTTTATTACTATTTTTAAGATATCCATTAAGTAAAACTTTAATTTCACATAATTATTTTACAAATTCGTTTTAATTAATATCTATAAATTTTAATGCGTCTAAATAACTTTTAGTGTGATAGGAACTTATTGTATTAATTAATAATTTATTATAATTATGTTGATGGGAAGTTTATAAGATGAATCACGAGTGAGTCTGACTTTATAATCTTATATTAATCCATTAATCAGGTGGGAATAATTAATTGTGATTAGGGTTCAGCATGAGTGATTAATCACCTAACCTAACTTCTATTTTACTCAAATGGTTGACTCTCTCATGATCATAGGTTTGATTTTTTCAACACTTTCACATTGTTGGTCTCCATAACGTGTAATCTAGGATTCAAATCCTCGTTTTCTTTCCTTTTTTTTCTCTCGAACCAAACAAAGATGGTTTCTTTACGAGATACGTTTAAGCATGTAGAAATGGTCTTTGTGGACCATTTAAAAAAAAAGGTACGTTTCAATATTTATTAAAAAATTCAATTGATTCTGTTGGTCCATTTATAAAAATCTTGAATTAGTAAATTTTTTTATTCGAATTATTTTAATAGCTTTTATCGTTAAAATTGATTAATTTATTAATTAATCGGTCATTTTTTATAAATTAATAAGTACTTATAAATTAAAAATAAATAAATTAATTTTCATATAATAATCTATTTTTTCAATTAAACTGCAATTTATTCGATAAATAAGGACATTTTTTTTTAATCATACTTCAAATTCTTTAATTTCTTTAATCTTTAGTCGATTTTATAACGATCTAATTCTGGTTAAATTTTTTAAACTTAAACATCTTATCTTACCAGTTCAACTTCTGTTCCAGTTTTTAAAGCATTACATTTAAGCATATACTTGGTGATTAAATTGATTCAATTATGTTATATTTAATCATGATTCGAATGGGATAACACTTGGGGTAAGTTTCGACAAGGATTCACAAAATAACGTTATTTTAGTATAGTTGATTAAAATAATATCATTTTGACCCCGATAAATAGAAATAATAGCAAATTGTAAATAAAAACAAATTTTGTTTTCTTTCCTTACTTATAAATTGTATGAAACTGGATCTTCCATTTATTTACTTAAAATTTCCACTACTAGTTTCGATTAATGATGCATTTTTTTATAAAATTATAAGTGAAAGAAATTCTTTATTAAAATTTTAAAATTCATTAAAGTTATAAAATTTATACCAGTTTCTTAAATTTATAGAATAAAATAAAACTGTCTCGTATAATTTTACGAAAATAATGTTATTTTAATCAATGATTAAAAAACTCAACCGATTCAATCAATTCAACTTTAAAATTCTTGAACCGTCTAACTTTTCGGTTCGATTTACTTTAATAACTCTTATTGTAAAAAGTTAATTAATTTATTAATTAATCGGTCAATTTTTATTAATTAATAAGTTTTTATATACTAAAATAAATCAATTAATTTTCATTTAATAACCTTTTTTAATTAAACTTCAAATTTTTTGGTGAGTAACAATAATCTCTTTCAATTGTATTTTAATTATTTAATTTTATTCAGTCTTTAGTCAATTTTATGACAGTTTAATACTGATTTAATCTTTTAAACCTTAAATTTTTTAATTTTCCAATTTAACTTCCAATTCAGATTTTAAAATATTGATTATAACAAACATATTTGAGCAATTCCAATCATTTGGGAGCCGAATCCAACCCTGAAATGTCATCCCTACTCTAGCAGGGAATATCTTTGTAGCTTGCTAACGAAGGAAACTTGAAAGGGACTAAGAAAATTTGTGGTCGATTGTGACTGAACCACAGCTTCTTTTCAACAAAAAGATCAAATTATTGTCTTTCCTACTAATTTTCAAGATGATTTTATTACAAGTTATCTTAGAACTAAAGAGATTGTATCTTGTTCTTTCAAGTTAGTTGTTATGTCTCTGGTTTAACCGGTAGAATTTGTTTTTTTGTACTTACTTAATTCAAAGTCTCCTGTCTAGTTAGGAGTGTGAGACTTTTTCTTACTTTAATAATTTGGAGGATTGTAAGTCTAAAGTAAAACCAATAGGAGTTGCAATTGGGTCGGAGCCGGGCTAAGCCTGAGACAAATTCAACCGGCCAGGTTGGGTTGACCAAGTTTTAACGTTTTTAAACAAAACGACGTTGTTTTGTATTTTTAAATTTTTAAAAAATTGATTGGCTCAGTCCAATTCATTACTATTTCTAAAAAACATGTTAAACTTAAAAATATTATTTAGATTAAATTCATTATTTAATTTTGAGTTGTTAATTTATTAAATATATCGTGTACGAGTTCTTACGATAATAAAAAATACAAAGTTTTGGTGTAGTTTATGTAAATTTATAAAATTTCCATAATCTTTAAAATTGTAGATTTTTTTATTTTCAATTTTTCAAGAAATACTATTCTTTAATACTTTCGTTAAAAAACAATAAATAATGTGATATAATTATTATATGATATAATGACCTAATTCAATTCTTAAACTTTAAGGACAGTGATGTCTGATCGACCCAAGCTTTTTCTTTTTTTAATGTAAAATTAAAAACAATGTCATTTTTAAAAAAGGCTATAGCTTTGGATTGAGTCGGGTCGAACCAAGCAACCTGAGCCCGAGCTTGAAAATTTTGAAAAATAAAGTCGAATCTAACTAGACCAAGGTCGATCTATTTTGCCAAATTTATTAAACCTAACCCAAATTAATTAAATATAATCTAAAATAATTATTTATTCTATTTATATAAAATTATTAGTTTGAGTTAAATTTAATTAATATGAGTTTGATTTAATACTTATATAGATTGCTATGTTAGTAGTATATGATTGATCTATACGTAACGTTCATATATTACGTGTTTTGTCATTATTTTAGAACGAAAATTTAAGAAACTAAAATTTATTGAAAAATTAATATGAATAAAAAAATTTAAAAATTGAAATTACTAAATCACATAAAAAATATTTTTTCCATTATTACATACATTCCATAATTTATTCAATACACATTAAAAAATGTTCATTTGAAAATTTCTTCGTTGTTAAAAACAAGTTAGTTGCGGTGGCCTGTGAATCTGTGCAGAAAATGCCAAAATCCTGAGAGATTAGGCAACAACCAAATTCGTTACAATGTCAAACAATCAAGTATTTATTTATGGAATGGTGCCTGAACTGGTTGAAAATGGACTACGTTGTTACTGCGCAAACATTATATATATATATATTTTTTTGTCCACGAGATATCTTAAGCGGGTCCCAATTATGGGAAGACATTTTTAAGCCATCTATATCCAGACTAATCCCCGCTCGAGCAGAGTAGGTCCCTTGCGGGAGGCAAAGCTCTGACCCCAAGTTTTAAACGGCTGTATACATGAAGGGAGTTCGAACCCGCGACCTCACTTAAACCAAGAGAGCCCCTTACCAACTCACCTGCGCCTTGAAATTTTATATATATTTTCTTGCTGACACAAACGTTAAACTTGTTCATTTCTAGTTCTAGATAACTAACTGTTCCTGAATGAGATGAACCAAAGTAAGTGTAGAGTTGTTAACAGACAAGTTCCTACTATGACTGGAATTTGTTTCCTGAGATTAGTCATGTAATATGCTTTATGTACTCTCTCCATTTATATATATATAAAACAGACAAGTTCCTACTATGGTTATTTATGGGTTATAAAATTAGGCATGACATTTGCTCCGATTCAATTCGATTTTGTTCGGACCAGTTTAAAGTTGATAAAATTAGTCCAACCTCTTACTATGGTCACTCGTAGATTCTAAGATTAGGTATAACATTAGTTTCAGTTTGGACTAATCCCAAGTTGATGAGATTAGTTCAAGTTGACAGGTTTTTTGGTCGAGATTGAACTTTTTTTAATTCACAAGCTTTTGGTCAAGTTTGAACTAGTCCAATGAGTACTAACTCATCCTAGGGTCATTTATAAGTTCTACTGTTAGGAGTAGCACTTATGTTTTGACCCAACAGGATTTTTGGTAGAGATTGAACTTGTTTTAATTTACAAGCTTTTGGTCAAGTTTGAACTAGTCCAATGAGTACTAACTCACCCTAGGGTCATTTATAAGTTCTACTGTTAAGTATAGCATTTCTGTTTTGACCCAATTTGCATCAATCAAAATTAGTTCTAAGTTAAGGAATTAATCCGAGTTGACAGGATTCAATATTCAGATTGATTTTTTAAAATTTTTTTAAGGTCTTGATCAGGTTAAAATTTTCGAATCTAACCTAATTCGAAATCCCTGTAACATTGTTTTCATTTATTTTATTTATCTTATTTTAATACAATAAATTACATAACTTTTGGGATTCATCTAACTTGTTCGGATTCGGGTTTAAATCGTGAATTATAAATCTATTCGAGCTACGAGTGGGTTTCTTCTTGTGTGAAATTATAGGCTTACTATCTTTTTTCAATGATTCTACTAACTTCCCAGGTTGTTTCCTTGTAATGGCTTAAGGGTTTGATTGGTTGGAAATTAATTAACAGAATGTAATGAAAGGGAACAGAACGGTTTATGATGGAATGAAATATAATGTAGTAAAAAGTTGTTTGAGAGAGATAGAAGAGTTCATAATATAATGTAAAGAAATTTTGTTTGGAAGATGGATAAAATGAAATGTAATGTATAATAAATAACTATTATACCCCCGATAGTAAAATAGTTGATACAAGAAGTTTAACGATGTGATTTTAAAATAGAAATCATGTCTAATTAAAAAGTCACGGTTCAAGTCATAATGGTGACAAATAATTTTTTATATTTTTATTTCAAAATAATAAAATTTTTAATAAAAGTTTTATTATTTTATTATTAATTATATACACATTATTATTAATTATATAACAATATTATTATTAATAAAAATTTTAATAAAATTTTATTTTAGTCTATTATATGTGATTTATATTTGAAAATAATGTATTTATATTTTTATTTATATAAAAATATATACAAACAATTAAAGAATAATTATATATATATAATTTTTTATATTTTCATTATTAATTTTTTTATATTTTTATGAATTATATATAATTTATTATTAATAATGTAAAAATATTATTATTATGGTAAGGATAAATAATATAAAAATATTATTAAATATATACAATTTTTGTGGACTGTAATAAATGAGTATGGAAAAAAAGAGGTTAGGGTTAGAAGAAATAATTGGTATTAAGAAAAAGTATTAAGGATAGATAGTATGTATTCATTAGTTTACGTTCTATCCTGAACCTTCCGAATCGGAAGTTTCTTATTTTCATTATTTATGATGGAATAAAACGTAACATGAAATCTTTTGCTTCCAACTTGTTCATTTCCATTATATTATGAAACTTTCAGTCAAACGCTAAAAGCGTGATACGTTCTATTTCATTCCATTACCAACTCCTCAATTAAACATGGTAATAATTTAATATCATTTTGCAGTAATTTAAGTCTAGTTATGTGGGCTTAAATCCTATCGAATTTTGAAACGAATGCAAATTGAAAGCAATGAATATTATATTGAACCGAACCGAACCAGCCACAGAGTCTTACTACTCCATTGTCATCTCCAACAAGTTGCCTCGAGTTGGGTGATCCATTCATTGAAGGACTGCTGTGGTGGGTTACTCACTTCATCCACTTGCAGACTGATTGATGGGTGGTGCCGTGATGATGCCAATGGCCCACCCACCCGGCCCAGCCAGTATGACAGTTTCTGTTGGGGCCTATGTTAGGTTCGACCCAAGGTAGTCCAGCTCGAGCTCGAGTCCGACTTAGATTTATTTTTTATTTTTTAAAATAGAAAAATAGAAAATAATATTATTTTTGTTATAGTAATTGGTCTCAGGCCTGGTATGATAATCTAAGCTTGCACGGAAAATTTTAAAATTGAGTCCAAAGCCCGATCAATTCAAACTTAACTGTTGACTATGGGCTTGACCGGTCGGCCTCAAATGCCATATCCACTGGTATTGATATTTGGTATAATTTAAATAATATTTTTTAAAATTATAACTTAATTGAAAGCTGATAATACTGTGAAAAAAATAAAGATTAAAATAATTAAAATAATTAGAAGATGTTATTTAAGGTAAGTCCATCATGACAAATATCTTCCACGAATGCCAGGCTTCACCCTACCCGATTCATACGACGTGGCGTGAAACGACAATTGTCAACACCTAAAACGCGTCTTACTTACTTTTTCTAATTTTCTAAAATTATTTTTTCTCTTTTCAAAACTATTTTAAAATACTATAATTAAATAAATACCATTTTTATTCTTACATATACTTTTTAACATATGCTGTAGGGAAAAAAAAAAAAAGAAGTTTATTTTGTCTCTTTTTATTCTGTACCAAAGTCAAGAATGAACCTTTATAAAAAAATAAAAAAAAGCAAAATAAAAGTTGACAAAATAGAGATTCTTTTTATTACCTATTTTGTTATTCATGATAGTAAACCCTAAATAAGTGCCTTCAAGGTTTTGAAATTCGAATCGGACGTTAAATCGGAGGTTTTATTAATCACCAATTCGACCACTTCGACTACCGATCAATTGGTGTGACGTCATAATTATGCAATAATTATATTTAATTATATATAATATTAGTAATATTAAAAAATAGAAAAATATACTAATTAATATAAATTTCTATACTTCTGTTAGATTTCTGAAAAAAAGGTAGGTTTTTGAAAGAATAAAAAAATGCATCAGTGTTTTAGAAAGAAAAAAGCAAAAAAAAATAATTCATTGAATCAGCGGCCAACCGATTCGACTAGTCCCGATTTAACCGGTCAATTAATTGGTTCTCACCGGTTCACACTGGTTCAATTGGGGAATAATTTTTAAGGATCACTTGGACCAGATAGCTTACCGGTCACTGATTGAACCGGTCGAACCTGCCCTTCCTGTCATTGCTCAAAGTTAGATTTACTTAAACTCCGTATTTCAGCGTAATCCTTATTAATTATTGTTGTTGTTATTGTTATAGAATTACGTATTTTTTAACCTTTATAAATTTTGCATGAGTAAACTGTTATTATTATTGTAATATTTTTAATTGAAAGCTTAAGAAAAATAATAAAATAAGCGTATATTTATGTAATAAAATATGATAGTTTTTTAAAATATTAACTATATAAAAATTTAGAAAATAAGCCAAATAAAAATAGATTTAGACTAAGGTCCTAATTTAAGAAGAAGTAGGAATTATTTTAAATATAAAATTAATTAATTTCATGTGAGAAAGAACACTAAAGACTAAAGTCCTAATGCAGCAGCAAGTAGGGTTTAATAGCAAGTGTGTTTCCCTGCCACTCATCGTTCTCCCGTTTCTGAGAGAAGGCCGTATACAATCAAACACCCGATCGCTGTCTATCACTTTGTTCTTTCTTCTTTCCACCACTAATCTTCTCTATCGAGAAAGAACAGGCAAAAGGATATCCAAAGACGGTGGCTTTTTGGCTTTTTGGCTTTTCATTGCCATTTTCGATACGGAGTGATTTGAAACCGGTTCTGTTTTTGTCGAATTGGTTCGGTGGTTTCTGGACAGATGGAATATCTTAATAGCAACTCTGAGCTTAGGATCGGACTCTCTAATGGCGAGTTTGCCAACGAATCGTCCTCTATGAGACTTTCTTCTTCTGTTTCTGCTTCGTTGCGGAGAATAGAGTTCCATCCGGCGAGAAAGCCGTTTTCTGTGTTCGAGAATAGATCGGATGATTTTCAGATTGAGACTCTAAACCCTGATTTTGGTGGGAAAAGACCGGCCCAGGAGTTGAATCCTGGCCGGAGTTCGAAGAAGCCGGACGTGTCGGATATTGTGGAAAATGGGTTGGATCCTGAGTTCAATTTTGGTATTACTTTCAGGAGAATCGTGAGTTCTTTCTTTAAAGACTGCTTTTTAGTGGAGACTTGGTAGATTTTTCTTTTTTCTATATCGAGACGTTTTTCTATGCAGAAATTTTGTTCTTTAAACTTATCCCCCGCATGATTATACATTGAAAGGTTGTCTACTCTTTGCGATTGTTTTAGTTGATAAGACGTTCTTTTGCCTCTTTATATTGCTTTATTTTGTATGGGATCACCTACTTAGCTGGTTGATTTGAGTTCTGAATTGAGCATTTTCAAATTATGATTCCTCTGGCTACTTTTGTTTATTTGACTCGGGCTTTCACGTTAATGGGAATTTGCTGTAATCTCTAGGTACTTAATATTATGGGTTTTATTATATGAATTTTCTTTTACATGTTTATTTCCCTTTTTCGAGGCATATAATGATAGTTGCATCCGTGAATAGTTTGATTTCAATTGCTTTCTTTTTGTCAAGTAATCTACCGATGCATTTGTTTTTTATGATCAAATTCTTTCTGTTGGCAATTACTTTAGTGGCTTCTTTGATTGGGTTATGTCATTTGGCAGTGCATTGTTCTATTTGGCTTATGAATATCTGGAGCTTGCTTATACGCAACCTTTCCAGTTGTTTATTCCCTATGGAATTTGTGAATGCATTTTCAGGGTGCTGGTTTAGAAAATCTTGGAAATACGTGTTTTCTCAATTCAGTGCTGCAGTGCCTGACATATACCGAGCCCTTGGCTGCATATTTGCAAAGTGGCAAGCATCAAAATTCCTGTGAGTGTCTCTGATTTTTGTTTCGTCCACCTCTAGTATGCTTTATTCTGACATGCTGAATGGCACATATATTTGCATGCACACATCTGTGTAAGAGCTGTAGTTCCTTTATTCGGTTGTTTGTGTCCCCAATTAACTCTTTAACTAGTTCTTTATACAGGATTATGACTCAGTTAACAGAAATGATTACCAAAAGGGGGCAGAGTTCAATAAAAATAACAAGTTATTATGTCCGAGAAGTTTGGATCATAGTTAGACCTTTTTTTTCAGTAGGGTGACACCATTATACTGCATGTGGCTCTTTACATCTTTACAGTGGTTAACTCTAAATTTTCAGGGTGAGGAATTTCTGTAAAAAATTGTGAAGGATCATTGTAGGGAGCGTCTCTTCAGAAAATTATCGAGTGATTTATTGATTTATGTAATTTAGCACTGACAAATAAAAGTTTTGTTTCCCCTTTGGGGGGTTCCTATAAATGCTTACCTTGTATCATTTATTTACCTAATTAATGCTTATGCCTTATGGGGAATAATAATGTTTAGATCTTTAATGGTTATGTTTGTGTCTTCTGCCTCTTTTGAAGATTTTATTTGATTGTTTTTGTTTCCATTCCCTTTGATTCTATTCACAGAATTACATAACCGTTTACGTGTCCATGTTTTGTTTAATGTAAATCAGTTATACTGATCAGTTTCATTATATTTTTGGTTTATTTATGAAGGCCATGTTGCTGGATTTTGTGCATTGTGTGCCATCCAAAAGCATGTTAGCCGTGCATTGCAATCAACTGGGAGGTCTCTAGTCCCAAAGGATCTGGTCTCTAACCTGCGATGTATCCTTCTAATAGTTTACATGATTATTTCTGATCTTTATTATGTAGCTAGAACTTTTGTAGCCCAATTTTTTAAGTCATTTCTCATATGCACGAGGCAGATTTATTATTTGAAAATCATGGAGATATTGGTTTCACTCTGTATTACTGCTTTTAAAAAATTTTCTTTTCTTATCCTTGGAGTAAACTGTAAATTGTTTAATACGCCATTTATTGATGGAGTTATTTCTTCTAAAAGCTACTCCAAAGTCCTGATAGGCAGATTACTCTTTACAGTTTTTGTGTTTCGTGATTTGTTATTCTTGACCAAATATTAGGCATATCTCGGAATTTTAGAAATGCCAGACAGGAGGATGCACATGAATACATGGTGAATTTATTGGAATCAATGCATAGATGCTGCTTGCCTTCTGGAGTGCCCACTGAATCCCCCGCTGCTTATGAAAAGAGTTTGGTACACAAAATCTTTGGTGGTCGCCTCTGTAGTCAGGTAACTTTTTGTCCTGATTTTCTAGCTATAATCTATCCAATTTGAATACCTGGACTTCAGAATAATGTTGGTAAGCTTGTTTGATGACTAATGATGTCATTAGTTGGCGGATTCATGTTAAATCTTAATTTTGGTACATTTTGCTTTCTTTGAAATTCATTTACTGAAAATTGACCTTAAAGTGGCCCTTTTCTGTTGGTTGGGTTTTAGAGATACTTATTTCCTAAAAGTTAATTTTATTTTCTCTACACATGAATTTATATCTTTTTTCGTGGTAATATTTCAGGTCGAATGCCAGCAATGTTCCTTTTGCTCCAACAAATTTGATCCATTTTTGGATTTGAGCCTTGAAATAGTTAAGGCAGATACTTTGCCTGTTGCCCTTCGAAACTTTACTGCTGCAGAGCTGTTAGACGGAGGTGAGAAGCAATATCAATGCCAGAAATGCAAGCAGAAAGTGAGAGCTAAGAAAAGACTTAGTGTTCACAAGGCGCCTTATGTGCTTACCATCCATCTAAAGCGGTTTCATGCACATGATCCTGGGCGGAAAGTTGACAAGAAAGTTTCATTTGATCGTTCATTAGACATGAAACCATTTGTTAGTGGTTCCTACGTGAGTGATCTTTTTCAATTATGTTAATTCTAGCATTAGATGTCTTCTCTTGGCATATTAAGCTTATACTGATTCTTCAGTGAGTATAACAAAATGAGGCCTTTCGCAAACACTTTACTCCCCCCTCCCCATCCCCTTCTCCTCCATAACATGTTATAGCCTACCTTATGGGATTTCTCGCTTTGTTGGGAATTTCTTGTTCACATGATCTGCGTGAACAATTTTTTAAAAAACTGGCTCAGGTTTTGGGAACTTTTTTTTAGGGTATTAAGCTGGGGCAAGATGCAAATTGCTACATCAGCCAGTGCTTCACTTAACCATTTTTTCTGTTGGCACTGATGGGTGAATGAAATGATTTTTCATAATAATCAAAGATTATTCTTATTCTGGTGGATTTTGCAGCTTGATTCTTAGCAGTCTTGTTGATCTGATGAGAATTTCTACTCAATGTACAATCTCAGTGGGTCTCTATTACCATTTTTAAGAAGGCTTGGTCATGCTACTTAGAGTTTTGAAGTATAGATATTGGGATAATGCATTAGATCCTACATTAGATCCTCGTCCCTGCAGATACTGGAACAATGTGTAAGATACTAAGTTTCCCTTTCTGCTTGGCAGGAAGGAGATTTAAAGTACAGCCTTTATGGGGTGTTGGTACATTATGGTCATAATACGCATTCTGGCCATTATGTTTGCTATGTCCGCACATCAAGTGGTATGTGGTACCTCCTCAATGACAATCAGGTCAGAAACTGTTGAATTTTTAATAACCTATGCATAGAATCCCAAATTAGCATGAGTGCAATTTTCAGTGCTATTCATTTGTAGAAGCTACTGATTATTTGATATAATTTGATGGAACAGGTTCGCCAAGTTAGTGAGAAGACTGTTCTAGAGCAAAAGGCTTATATGTTGTTTTATGTTCGTGATAGAAAGAACATTGCCCCAAGAAAGCCAGTTGATATTTTTCAGAAAGAAAATGTGAAAACCAGTGTCAGCAATAACAGTGTGAATTCAGTTCTCAAGCAATTTTCTAAACAACTTGCAGATAATAGTTCCAATAGTGGAATAAATGCTGGAGTCTTTCCTGTTGCATATAACAAGGAGGCATTGATTCGGAGTTCAAACAAAATCCTTTCGAAAGAGGAACTATCCCTGCAGAATAACAGTGTCATGGTGGCTGCCTGCCCAGCTTCAAAACAAGACGTTGTGGGACCTACTCCAAGTGTAGGTTTGCTGAATAATGCATCCAAAGTGGATTCTTCCAAAAACCCACAGCAGGGAGAATGCTTCTCACGTTCAGCTCCATATCTAAATTACAATGACAATTCTAAAATTGAAAATGCTACTGAAACGACTGGAGCAAAAGCCACTGACCATAGGGAGACCCCACAAAAGGTAACCAGATGTTTAATGCTGTAATGAGCAATGACACCCCTTTTATTTTTGATTTCTAACTTCTGGATATGTTATATATTCAGATTAATTCTATCTTAGACGGTGGTGCTCCAAGTGAAGTTTCACCCGGAGATTTATGTGGTAAAAAAGCAATCAAGGCCCCAAAGGCAGCTGTATGTCAGGAATCCAATGTTCCAATATTGAATAAAACAGATTCTGTAATATTTCCATGTAAAAGTATTAATGAAAGGAGTGAGGTGATTACACATCTCTATTCTTCTTGAAATTTATGGATGAGATTCAGTCGGCCAAGTTTTAACATGCCTATTTTCCATGTTTAGGGTGGTCGACCCGCCAATGACAGAGCTGCTGGGAATGCTCCAAGTGATCAGGTTGATAATTCTAATCAAGGAAGTGCACATGAGCCAATGGAATCATCAACGACTTTAGTTGTGTCAAATTTATGCTTACATGGAAAAGCTTCTGATGGAACTGTTTGTAGAAAATTTAAACGAAAGTTTAAGAAGTGTCAAATCCCAAGAATCCATGTTGGTTTAAGTTTCTTTAGGGCATCCTTGGGACTACAGAAGAAGAAGAAACATAAGAGGAGCAAAAAATATTCTTTAGATACTCAGAATCTTCTTAAAGAACAGTTGTTGGATAATAATTGTGTTTCTTCAGAGGCAGGGCCATCTACATCCAAGAAATCCTCGACGTTGAACATGTTACCTTCAGAGGACACTCAGAGAAAGGGTCATGCATCCGATCTTAAACAAGTAACTGTTGTACAAAAGGTTGGTGATGACTCCCTTACAGATATCACTATCGGAGAAGTAACAGCAAGAAATAGTGACAATGGTGCTGTTCTGGCAACAAATAAGCAACAAAATATTTCTATCTCAAATCTTGTACCAAGTCAGCAGGATGCAAGAAAACTGGATTATGCTAAAAATTGCAGCAGAGATGTCTCAGAGGAAGGAAGTATACCTACTCGAGATGTGCAAGAGCGAACTGGTAATGCCATCTGTCTATCCTGGTCATTTGTGTCACTTTGTCTTTTTCACTTAGCTGCTGTTTGTTGTTTCAAAGTGAATACCTTGGTCAACATTTGTTATTCTTCAGTTTCACATTGCTAATCATTTTTCTTTGTCTTCCTTTCTAACAGTTGCATGCTGGGATGGTATTGAATTGCCTTCATCTGTTATATTAGAATCTAATGTTGCACAAAATTTCAGCACTGGCTATGTACCGGATGAGTGGTAAGCTCTTTTCCCTTTTTATAATTGTATCTTAAGATGAGTGGTAGGACTTGATTTGTTAAGGGAGCTATAAGCTTGTCTTCTATTGAAACTTAGTATAAAATGTTCTAGCCTTAGCCAGCATTTTCAATCTTATTATATCACGGCTAATTGATCACATTGTCCATCAGTTGGGTTCTCATGACTTGGGAGAATTTAGCTCGTCGCCTGTCTGCCTGTTAGGATTTTATTTTTTTGGTTATAATCACCCTCAATTCTTTGCTCTCCCAAAGCTTTTGTGATATAAGGTTCACTCATGGGCAAAATGTTTCTGAAAAGCTTTTCATACATAACATGAAAAGAGTATGATCACTTAAAAGGATGGATCAGTTTTGAGTGATTTGTATCAACATTGTGACGGACTTGTGCACTCCTAATCTTATGCAGGGATGAAGAATACGATCGGGGAAAGAGAAAGAAGGTCAGACAATTCAAGCACCAGTTTGGTGGTCCAAATCCTTTCCAGGAAATCACAACCAAAAAAGCACAACTTAAGAAAGCGAAGATTAACCGATCTAACCCCGCAAATCAACCATTCAGGATATGAACTTTCACATGTTTGATACCTGGCAATGATCTCTATATGTTCTATGTTGTATGTAGAAATATCTATTCTTTTTTTCCTGAGCCTAGCTAGAATTCTTTTAATGTCACAGTTTTGTTTTGTTCTGTGGGTCTTTACACTATTGTTAGACCATTTTATCCACTTTGCAGAAGAATTGAGGCTGTAGTTGATTTGCGAACTGGATTCTAAATTGTTCCTAATATAAAGAGCAGAGAATTTGGTCCTTTATTTGTTTTATAATTTATTCAGTTGAAGATCTACATAGTGTGATTTAATCATTCTTTGATGGATTTGATTGGACTGTTCTTGGAGAGGAAAAGTGATGGAATTCCTGGAAAGTATGATGGGGTTCCTTTTGAACTCCATGGAAGGAAGGTTCAAACATGAGCTACTCTGAACAGGTTCTGATTCTGGGACAAACTCAAGAGCCCCATAGCACTTGAGATTTATCATGAACATATCTTAACTAAAAGTTGAAGGATGGCTCTCGTATCATGCATTTGTTGATTTAGTTGGTCAGCAGAACATTTGCAATTAATATCCAGCAGGTTTAGCCTCAAAAAGACTTGGATTCAGGACCATTGGAGAAGGTCACTAACTAATATCCAGTCAGGTTTGGTCCTCAAATCCATCTTGTGGAGTATGGTTGTAGATGGAACATTATCTGATGTTGAAAGATGTCAAGGTCATATGACTATACCCTTTAACTGCACAAACATTCTGAAACATAGATTAAGGTAGCTATTGTTGCTGCATCCATCACAATCTCTTCCTATTGCGTGGAGACATTTATACATTTGACTGTTTACAATTTAGATCATCAAAATAATGAAAAATTCTTTAAATACTACTTGAATATAAAAACTTACTTTTAAATTGGTAGATGTAACAAGCCACAAATTCTGTCAACTTTGCAACATATTACTAAAATCATATGACAGTTCTGTCTCTACTGTACTTCACGCTACTGCTATATCTGTTAATTATGAACATTGTCTTAAAGAATAAGCTTTGCTGGCAAGAATATGAATACTACAAAATAAATAAAGAGACAAGATCGTAGGCAACTCTATCGGTTGATTTTCTGATACTCGTGATTCTCAATCAATGCAAAATCATTCATCTGTGGCTTTCTTCTTATTTAATTCTCATCAATATAAAATCAAATCCAGCCTAATCAGGGTTGATAAATCTAATATTTTAAAAATGGACCGAAAGTTAAATCGATAAGACAAAAAATTTAAGGTTTAAAAGATTTAGTCGGTACTAAACTATTGTAAAATTGGATAAAGATTAAATACAATTAAAAATTTAAAATATGATGAAAGAGATTATTTTGATCAATAAGAATGACAATGGACCCGATCGGAGCCTATGCCCGGGCACTATAGGGTCCTAATCAAGCCCAGCCGGTCGAGTCTAATATTTTATTTTTTAAAATAAATTTCAAAACAATGTCGTTTTGTCCATGCTCGTCAGGCCTTAGCGGGTCAAGCTTGGCCCAATTTCTAAGTCGACTTATTAATTGTAGAATTTAAAATTTAATTGAAAGAAGAGATTGTTAAATAAAAATTAATTGATTTATTCTTGATTTATAGAAACTTATTAATTTAAAATTTGACCAACAAATTAATAAACTGATCATATTTTAACAATAAGAGTTGTTAAAACAAATTAAACTGAAAAGTTGAACGGTTTAAAATTTTTATTGTTGAATAAGTTGAATTGGTTGAATTTTTTAATTATTGGTTAACGAGGGAGATTATAGTTTAAATATATATATGCTATGGCCCATTCATCCACAAGCACAAAAAAAGAACTGCAAAATTTGATTAGATTACTGTTAATAACACATTAAGAGGAAGCATCAGCTCCATTAACATGGCAAGGAGATTAAGAAAATTAGTAGGAGACAATGAAGAAGAATCATTGAATGCCCCAACTAACAACACTGAAAAATTCATTCAGCAGAAAAAGTGGCTCTTTTTCTATTGCCTACTGTCTCTATTTATGAAGCTCAACTTCTGTCCACTCTAATCTTCTCTGTTTCTTAGATTGTCTTGTTCTCTGTTTTTTCTTTTTTTTGGTTAGTTCCCATCACCAACTTCACAGCTTCCATGTCTATTGTTTATGGACAAAATATTGCAGAAAGTGAGGAGGCTGTTATGGGTGTTATGTTAGAAAAGTATAGCAGAAAGTCATGTTCTGCACAGTAGACAAAGGTGCTGCTTTAGTTTGGCTGTTGGCTTCTTCTAATCTGCAAATCCCGACAAAAGACTGTCTAACATTCTTCTGTTTTGGAATTCCAAAACTTTTGCACTCCTCAAATCCTCCATTTTTTGGTGTTTTTGGCCTCAAAAAGTTTTGGTCCTTCGTGGTCAATACGACAGCATCACAATTCAACGTGGTGTGAACATGGAGTTGCATGAGATGGACCCAGAAAGGTTTTGACGTATTTGTGGGGTTTTGATTCAATAGTTCTTTCTTTTTACCTCTTTGGTTTTCCTTGTTTGGTTCCAAGAGATAATGGGTTTGAGGGTCCTTTGCTTTATTATGGTTCTTGCTCTGTTCTTCAACCAATCTTTAGCTTCTCAACAACCCAACACAGATGGTTTCTTCGTGTCCGAGTTTTTCAAGAACATGGTTTCAGTCTTTACTGCACTCAACGACTTTGATGGTCCAGTTTGTTCATGGCGAGGAGTGACATGTGATGCCAACAAAGAACATGTCATTGAGTTAGTGGCTTCTGGTCTAGGCCTCTCTGGTAAAATTCCTGATAACACCATTGGTAAACTGAGCAAGCTTCAATCTTTGAATCTTGGAGACAATAAAATAACAGACTTGTCCTCAGATTTTTGGAGCTTAGGCTCTCTCAAGGTCCTCAACCTCTCTTCGAACCTTATTTCTGGGTCTCTCTCCAGCAACATTGACAATTTCGGTGTGCTCGAAACGCTTGATCTATCAGACAACCTTTTCACTGGCGAAATCCCGGCGACTATCAGTTCTCTGGCTAACTTGAGCTTTCTTAAACTCGATCGAAATGGGTTCGAGGGAAGCATACCATTAGGAGTTACGAATTGCAAGTCACTGTCTTTCATGGATCTTTCAGGAAACAAGCTTAGTGGGTCTTTACCACTTGGTTTTGGAGCTGCATTTCCCAAACTTAAAAGCTTAAACCTTGCAGGAAATGAGATTTCTGGTCAAAGCTCAGATTTCTCACAGATGAACTCCATCACCAGCCTCAATATATCTGGGAATTCGTTTCAAGGTTCAATAATGGGATTGTTTCAAGAACATTTAGAGGTGGTGGACATAAGCAGGAACCAATTTCATGGTAACATTTCTCAGGTACATTTCAATTCTAGCGAGAATTGGTCCAGTTTGGTATATCTAGACGTCTCAGAGAACCAACTAATTGGGGAAATGTTGAGTCTTTTTAATCTCCAGAATCTCAAGTACCTTAACCTCGCGTTTAACAGATTTGTTAGCCATGAATTTCCTCCCACATATATGCTTAAGAGTTTAGAGTATCTTAACATGTCAAAAACCAATCTCACTGGTAATATTCCTGGTGAGTTAGATCAATTGACTGATTTGCATAAACTTGATCTCTCTGAGAACCATCTTAGTGGCCAAATCCCTGTATTAAGTCGCAAAAGCCTGCGGGTTCTTGATGTTTCACATAATAATTTAAGTGGAGAAATCCCAGGTTCTCTTGTAGAGCATCTTCCCCAGATGGAAAGATTCAACTTTTCCTACAACAACCTTACCCTTTGTGCTTCAAGGTTCACCCCTGAAACCCTCCAATCACTGTTTTCTGGATCAACAAACAGCTGTCCAATTGCTGCAAATCCATTCAAAAGAAAACCTACCAACCATAAAGGACTGAAGCTGGCTTTGTTGCTAACAATGTCAATGGTCTGCTTGCTGGTTGGTCTACTGTTTCTAGCTTTTGGTTTCAGAAGGAAGTCCAGAAGGTGGGAAGTGAAGCAAACTTCATTTACAGAAGAACAGCATATCTCAGGCCCCTTCTCGTTCCAAACGGATTCCACAACATGGGTTGCTGATGTTAAGCATGCAACATCAGTCCCTGTGGTGATCTTTGAGAAGCCATTGCTGAATAGCACATTTGCTGACATCTTATCTGCAACTTCTAATTTTGATAGAGGAACCCTTTTAGCTGAAGGGAAATTCGGGCCAGTTTACAGGGGATTTCTTCCCGGTGGGATTCATGTAGCTGTAAAGGTTTTGGTCCATGGATCCACATTGACTGATCAAGGAGTAGCAAGGGAGCTGGAGTATCTCGGTCGAATTAAGCACCCAAATCTTGTTCCATTGACAGGATACTGTTTAGCTGGGGATCAAAGAATTGCTATTTACGAGTACATGGAGAATGGGAACTTGCAAAACTTGCTCCATGATTTACCACTTGGGGTTCAAGCAACTGAAGATTGGAGCACTGATACGTGGGAAGAAAATGGCAATCAAGGATCTGAGAATGTTGGCTCTGAAGGTCTATTAACATGGAGATTTCGCCACAAGATCGCTCTCGGCACTGCTCGTGCTTTGGCATTCCTTCATCATGGCTGCTCACCACCAATTATACACAGGGATGTGAAAGCTAGTAGTGTTTATCTGGACTATAACTTGGAGCCAAGGTTATCTGATTCTGGACTGGCCAAGGTGTTTGGTAATGGCTTAGATGAAGAGATTGCTCGCGACTCGCCTGGTTACGTCCCTCCAGAGTTTTCTGATCCAGATAATGACTGCTTGACCCCAAAGTCTGATGTATATTGCTTTGGAGTTGTTCTGTTTGAACTTATTACAGGGAAAAAACCAATTGAAGATGATTATCCTGATGAACAAGAAACAACTTTGGTTGGATGGGTTAGAGGACTGGTTAGAAGGAGCCAAAGTTCGAGAGCTATTGATCCAAAGATACGTGATACAGGATCAGAATACGAAATGGAAGAGGCCCTCAAGATTGGATATCTGTGTACGGCTGATCTTCCAACAAAGCGACCAAGCATGCAACAAATAGTTGGACTTTTAAAAGATATTGAGCCAATAACTCATCAATGATGAGCAAACTGAAATGAAGAGCATCCCTTTGTTTTATTAACGCGTTATCAAGTTTTTTTTTTTTCCCATTTCCAGTCCAGGTAGTGAAGGAGGAGATTGTATAGGATTCCTTGAAAAGTCTGGCTTCGACCCTCTTCCTGTTTTTCTCTTTCCATTGCATTTATAAAAGTTGTAATTTGTATAACAGGAGAGCTTATGCTTGGATGCTATCATAACTTTTTCTTCCATGTCTTTTTAGTAATCATTTCATGAAAAGTTAGCAGCTTTTCAAAACCTTTCAACTTCTTGCATCAGCAATGTACCGGGAATAGAGCTTACGAGCTTTGGTAAATTCGGTTTGAGTTGATTGAGTTTTAACATTATTTTAGTCTCAGTCTAGAATTTGGCCAAACTTCTTTACAGTTTGGGTCGTGCAAAATGGTCCGACTCATTACCATCTCTTAGATTCATCAACAATGTACTGAAACTGGAGCTTTCAACTCTACTCAAGGTTGATAAAACTAATTCTGACTCGTTACCATCTCTTAGATTCATCAACAATGCACAGAAACTAGAGCTTTCAACTCTACTCAAGGTTGATAAAACTAATTCTGACTCATTACCATCTGTTAGATTCATCAGCAATGTACTGGAACTAGAATTTAAGAGATTTCAATTCCATTTAGAGTTGATAAAACTGATTCCATTCGAGTGGATTGAGTTTGAATATTGCTCCGACTCATTGTCTTCCTCGAGTAGAGTATTGGAACTTGAGCTTTTCTCCTGAGAATCACACTTTCTGATTTCTGCTCACAAGTGACAGATGAAAAGTAACGAACTGTTTTATTGCTGTAAGCAACTAACTAACGGTGCCTTTGCATGATGAACACCCGTGCGTACTCTAATGGGCAGGTTGAACGGTCACTGACATGGTGGTCCTACGGTTGCTGGTGCTAAAAAGAAAATGCCTTTAAAATGGAGATGGACCTCTGTCAGGCATAAATGGGTTCTTGGATTCCTACCTTAACAATGAAGACGACATGTGTTTGGTGTTAAGACATGCACAGGAAATTGTGTCCAACAACATTTGTCGCCATGATAGTAACTTCTCCGGATCTTTTGTTTTACATTACGTATCCCAGCTTAGTCGGACTAATCCTAAGCTCTTCAGGCCCATCTCAAGAATCCTAGAGGAAGTAAATCTGGAATCTCAAGATCTCTCATGTTTCTACGTAGCCTATACATTTCTGCGCACAAGAAGCCGTCACATACTCGATTGATCGACTACTGATTGATCACTTACCCCCCTGATTTACATTAGGTATCCCAGTTTAGTCGGACTAATCCTAAGTCTCTAAGACCCCACTCAAAGAGTCCTAGAGAAGGTAAATCTGGAGCCCCAAGATCCTTCAGGTTCCTACGTAACCTATACATTTTTTAGCATAAGGAGCCGTCACATACTCTATTGATCGACTGCTGATTGATTACTGGCTCCCCTGCTTAGCATCAGGTTCCTAATAACTGTCGGGTTCTCTAGTAGCTTCAACTCTCACATTGTCGTTGGAAGCAAGGCGTTCGTAATTGATCCGATCAAGGAGTTGTACCCAAAGGGTTGAGAATCATCAATTAGAAAGAAAATTCATTTCCTCTCCTTTGGCGTGACTCAAGACCTCCTGTAAGGAAGAGTCTTAAGTGAGAAATCTGGACGAATTGGTCCACTCCTCGTTGTCGCATATTTTTTAGTTTTACAGTAAGAATTGGTGCTGCGTAGAGTATGGTGACTGGTTAGGTTGTGAAGCATCATTTGGACTCTTCTTGTTTTTTAGTTCTAGCTGTGCCCATCAGTCAAAATCAGATCTTCTGTTTTGGTTATGATATTTTTATCACATTCTATTAAATTTTATCCACACATTTATATAAATTCTTACATAAAAGTATGAATGAGATTTAATAGAACATCGTTAAAATAAATTAACCGTGAAAGAAATTTTGACGTGCATCTGCCACGTCATCTTAAGAATCTCTTTGTTACTAAAAGCTGACAAAAAACTGAAAACTAAAAGAGTCAACCTTTCTTTCATACATGGCATGTTATTTTTCATTTTCCCTTAACATTAGGCGCTGATACTATTCGGTTACGCGACATTGTTAGATCACATAAATAAATGAAGGCTCTTCCCATTGGAACTCCTAGATTAGTAAATTTTAAAAAAATTACATGTACATATCTTTTTGTTTTAGGTAGCATTGATTTGAATTGAGTTGATCAAGTTTTGGCTCAAATTTGATTTTTTAAAATTTTAAGCTTCAAATTGGATTTAGATATGGCTGCTCGATCCTAACCGATCCAAAGTTTAAATACTTTTTAAATTAATTTTTCAATTGAAATGATGTATTTTTGTTATTCTAAATCAAATAATTTCACGTAATTTTTGAACTTAAACTTGGAATACAAGTATATTATTCTTAATTTTAGGTTCTAAATTAAGAATGATAATGAATTAGATCATATTAATATTTTATTTCTTATTTACAAATAATTTGATTGAATATGTTAAAAATTTTAAATTCAATCAAATTTTAGTTAAACAAAAAAAACTAGATTTTTAAGGTACATTTTGAGTCGTCATATTCAATAAAATAATTCCGTTTTTTGTGTTTTTAAATTAGGTTGAAAAAAACTTAAATTTAAATTCAATTTAAAACTTCATTTTTATTTTTTTAATTGAAATTGATCTTTGACAATGAACTGGGTCGGATTGAAGTCTAGGTCAAGCTAGCACCCAACTTAAGTTCGAGCTTGATCGAATTTAGACAATTCAGACTAAACTTGATAAAATATATTTTCAAAATTTTCAAAATTAAAAATAATGTTATTTTCATTTTAAAAATTTTAGTTTTGGAGTCCAAAATTTGAAATATTTTAAAAACTCCAAATTTAACCTAAAATTTGATTAATTCATATCAAATCCGTTAACTTCAAATTAGGTTACTTTAGATCCATTCCTAAAGTTTGCTATAATAAACTTTGGATACCATGTGAATGAAAGTGAAATTGATCTTTCCAATGCCACCAATTGGTTGAAGTAATGAGTGTAGTGAGTCTCAAATGTACCATCATCATGCTCAAGAACTTAGCAGCCATGCCTAAAAAGCTTATGTTTTTCTCATTTCCTCTTCTTCATAACTCAAGAGACTTACATCATTAGACAGTGGTCATCAATGATAACTACTGTCAGAAATATTCAGGCAATCATATCATATAACTGTTGACCAAAAAAAAAAAAAAAGCTATTTTATCAGGAAAGAGATCTTTTGAAATTAGTTCTCCTATTTCGATTACGGACCGTCACCCATCACCACATTTATTGCGAGGGTAATCACTGTGCGGACTGGCTAGCACACTAAACCACCCATTTTGACTTGGGAGTTACTTATTTAGAAGCTCCACCTATAAGGTATCATATTCTCCTTGCTGAGGATCAGTCGAGAACTTGTTTTCTCAGACACATTTCGTAACTGTTTTGTCTTTTCCTTTATGTAAAAAAAAAAATATATTATTTATATATTTATGTAAATCAATATAAATACATAGATAAAATTTAATAGAACATAATTCGAATAGAATAACTAAAACAAAAGATTTAATGTAAAATTTTCTGTTACATATGCCTAAGGTCAAGCCCGGAATAAATAAATGGACTATGTGGCTCGTAATAAACAGCAAAAGGATAAGCATAGGCCCGGTAATTTGATAATTTGATAAAGCGAGAAATAATTTATAAATAAAGGCCAAAAAAAATAAGGTTAAAGTCAATTAAAAAAAGGGAAAAGAATTAAATATGATTATTTTAAATTTTGGATAACGTTAAAAAAAGTTGGAAAAATGAGGAACAATTGTTTTAAAATATTTTTATTTAAAATAATCTTGCAACCATAAGTATATTCGAATTATTCCCTTTTATTAGTGATATGAGCATCCTCTTTTTATCTTATATTCTTCCACTTTCAATTTAGTTTATTTTAATAAAATATATTTATGTCTTTATAATAATATTTAATATCAGAGCCGCCTAAAATAAATTATAAGAAGTATGCAATAATTTATAAATTATATATTTTAAATAAATTATTTGATAACTTAACAATTTAAAATAAAGTAATAAAGTGATTTAAAAAATATTTACATATTTTTACTCTTAGTTAATTATTTTTTAAAAGATTAAAATTAGTTAGAAATTCTTATTGGAAATTTATAAATTTTTACATTAAAAATTTAGCTTCTAACATTTTAACTAAGAGAATATGAAGTGCCCTAAATTTTATATTTTTGTAATCAACATTTGAAAAACAAGATTGGAAGTTAGACCGATAAGACAAAAGGTTTAAGATTTCAAAAGTTCAATCGATCGTCGACTAAAGATTAAAAAAATAAAATAATTTAAAATATAGATTAAATAAAATTAAATAATTTGAAATGTATATTGAATAAAATTAGAAAATTTAAAATATGATTGAAAAATGTTTTTGTCCAACGAAAAATTTAAAATTTAATTAAAAAAGACTCTTAAATAAAAATTAATTGGTTTATTTTAGTTTATAAGAATTTATTAATTTATAAAAATTGACTGGTTAATTAATAAACTCATTAATTTTTAACAACAAGAGTTATTAAAATAAATCGAACTAAAAAATTAAAAACCGAACCAAAAGGTTAAATGAATTAAACATTTTACAATTAACCAGTCTTATGTTTTTTAATAATTGCTTGTAATATATAAAATTTCAATCAATTTTTGAATTTTAAAATTTGTACGTCAATCATGATATTTGATGATATGATATTTAAATATTTAATCTTCTTAAAAAAGCCAAAGTATGGGAAATAAAATATAAAAAAAGTAAAAAGGGACAGAAGCAAAAACTACGTTATAATTCCAACGGCCAGGATTTATCTGAATTAATCAAGAATCTAAAGAATATAATACCCAATCAAGGTGGCTCCATAAAACTGGTAGTGACCTAGCAAGAAGAAAAAACTAAGTTGATTTTCTCTGGAAACAAACAGACAAAGACTGAGAAGACCGTAGAGAAAATGTCCGACGACGATCACCACTTCGAATCAAAGGCCGATGCTGGAGCATCCAAGACCTTCCCCCAGCAAGCTGGCGCAATTCGTAAGAATGGCTACATCGTCATCAAGAACCGTCCTTGCAAGGTACTGCTTTCCTTCGTTTTCGGTTCATTTTGGTGCGTTCTAATTGAATTCCTATCTGGGTTTTTGTTCTTTTTATTAGTTCTCAATTGGGTCAATCTTTTTTTCTCGGGATTGCTGATTCATGTTTATGATTGGCGTAGGAGTAGTTTTAAGAGGATTTTTGGTGGCTGCAATTGGCGTTGTTTTGTTTGTCGGTATTGAGGAAAAGTTGGAATTGGTGCTAATGCTGTGTATTGGTGGAAAATTGTAATCTTTGATCATTCGATATTTGGAAATTTTGGTCTTAATGTTGGTTCTTTATGTTGAGATTTGCGTTACGAGGACTTCTGCGTGTTTATACTGTAATCTGGGAAGTGTGTGCGTCCCTTTGGTTTCGGGAACAACTTATGGTGCTTGTGGATGTTGATGGTAGAGTTAATTTAAATCCCTGTTGTGACAATCTAATTTAATGAGTTTTCTCAAGTTAAGATCCTAAACTTCTGAGATTCACATAGAGTACGTGAGGCTGTCAACAAATCTTTACTGTGTGTGCTGTAGTATACGCTTTCTTAAGCTCAATTGGTCTAACTTAGACCCCAAACAAAAACTATCTCCTTTTTACATTCGTAATCCAAATAAGACATTTGAAATTGAAGTTGGATTGAGGTTTTCGTTTGGAAGTGCTGATGTGACGGATAGGTGCATGCCATACGTTCTGTGAGTATAACTAAAGCTGTTGGATGTTCATTACAGCCAAAAAGTGGATTTATAGCAATTCGTAAATGAGTTTACATAACTCAGAGACAAATTTCTTAAAATCTCCACGTAGAGGGTGCAATTATGTAGTTGTGTTTATAGAAATTTGCATTTGCTGTGTAATTTGTTTGTCTATGCCCATCAGATTTGCTTCTGTAGGGTGTGCTCTTATGGGCTGGATCACTTGAAGAAGTTTCCTGATTTCTTACTTACTCCAACTTTCTTTTGCCTGGAACAGGTTGTCGAGGTTTCCACCTCAAAGACAGGCAAGCATGGACATGCTAAGTGCCACTTTGTAGGGATTGATATCTTCAATGGGAAAAAGCTGGAAGATATTGTCCCTTCTTCTCACAATTGTGATGTAATGCTATTTTCCACATATATCTCTTCTTCTTTTTTTAATATGTAATTTTTGTTCTTGCAAAGGCTCGTTGGATTGCTATTCTTTTATTGATTCAGTTCTTTTTTCCAGGTTCCCCATGTTAACCGTACTGATTATCAGCTTATTGATATCTCTGAAGATGGATTTGTAAGTTATTAGTTTTGCCACCTGAAATATTGTTTCATAAAATCTTCAATTGAAACAAAGTTTGAGGCCTCAAATGTAACCTCTTTATTCATACAACCTCTTTATTCATACAGCACATGTTCCCTCATGAGTCACGCTGACTCCTATTCCACGGCATGAGCTTTGGAGTATGATAGTATTCAACTATAAACTTGCATTTTTAATGTCATCCATCTTTTTCTATAAAAGTGGTAAACATTAATGTTCTAGAGAATGTAAAACTGTGAAACTTTCTTCTAAACACTGAATGATGGGGTTTGGTATCAAATCAAGTACTTTGTTATTCTCATGTTGATACTAGTAGATATACAAATATCTTTAATACAATTGATTTGGTTCAATCATCTTTCAGGTGAGTCTTTTAACTGAAAATGGTAACACCAAGGATGACCTGAGGCTTCCCACCGACGAAAATCTGCTCACCCAGGTGTGTACCACCTTTTACCCTTCTCATACCTTCCCAGTTGCGATGTGTGTTTGTGCAAAAGTTTGAGGTTTGAGTCCTTTGTAATAATCTGATGAATTTGCTGGCCAAAGAACTGAAAATTTTCTCATGATTTTTTGTAATGTGTTAGATTAAAGATGGGTTTGCTGATGGGAAAGACCTTGTGGTGACTGTCATGTCTGCAATGGGGGAAGAACAGATTTGTACCCTTAAGGACATTGGTCCCAAAAATTGAATGTGATGATGCTGTAGCATTAGCTACTGCTGATGGCTAACAATGGATTCTACTATGCATGTGTACAAGAAACTGTTCTAAAAGACTTATTTTAGGCGTGTAAGTTAAAACTTGTTTGAGGATTGTAATGTTGGAGATGGAGGGAAATGGAGGAGCCGATTTCCTTATTGGGAAAAACTTTGTGTCCTCAACAAGATTTATATATGCAATAAAATTCCTATCACTTAATTTTTGTGTTGCTTTGTGATGAATAAAGGTATGTGACATGTTTTTAAGTTTAGCTTCAATCATACCTAAACTCAAACTTGAATTCTAGTCGAGCAAGGATCGAGATTAAAATAATGTCATTTTGTTTAACCGATATAAACTAGTTCTGATTATATAAACTCGATCTCCAAATCCGAATTCTAGTCGTTTAGGTTAAATCTATAAATTTCACTTGAATTAAGTTTGTTATTTGATTTTATGTTGTTAATTTACTAAACAGATAATCTAAAACACATGATTATTAAGTGAATTGACAATTTATTCAATATAGAAAATAATGATTGCATTTTCAAGTATTATACAATACATATGTCATATTTAAATTGAAATTACTATTTTGTTCTAATAAGTGTTTAAATATTAAAAATCATTATATAAGTATCCAAATATTATAAAATTTGTCCTTAAAGGTTTGTAGTTTGAATGGTAAATTCTATAATTTAAGTGCTTAGACACATTAAAACAAAGAAAAACCTCCCATCTTCTTGGAGTTTCGTCTTTCATACATGGAAAACAATTTGTGTGTGAGATGGAACTAGAGATGGCAATTGGACTCTGAGTTTGATTTTTTTTTTGAAAAAATTGGATCTTAAATCGAGTTTGGATTCAAGTTGCTAAGAACATGTCAGTAGAATTATAACAAAATCCGACATTATAATTAGAATTATTAAATAAAAAAGACAAAAGATAAGAACATGTCAGTAGGTGGTACTATGTCTTAGTCAAAACAAGCAGTAAGTAGTAACAAACGGCCATCTGCTCTACGCCGTTAAAGAAAAAGTCAAGTCGGTCCAAAAGTAACGGAGATATCAACGGTTTCTGTTATCTCCCACCTGAGTCAATCCGGGTCAAAGACAGAGAGATAATATAAAGATACCTTCACCTCTCTCTCTCTCTCTCTAATCAAATCTTGATTCTTGACTGGACCCGATTTGCAGATACAATCTCTAGTAATCGCACAGGTTCCGGGTCGAAACGTTTGGGTTCTATTGTAAATTTGTAACTGCTCGTGGCTTTACTCTCTGTGTAGAGGAGAGAGAGAGAGAGAGGAGAGAGATACCCGGCCATGGCTGAAAGGGAGAGCTTTGAAGCTCTCCACGTGTCAGCGGAGCATGAAGTACCACGTGAAGATGAAACAAACGATAGCTTACGGGAAGATGAAGAAGAAGAAGAAGAAGAGTACGATGAAGAGGAGAGGGGACAAAGTGAGTTACAGCGACTCGGGGAGTTAGCAACGGCGGAGGAGTTGAGGGAGGATTCGTTAAAGGTGACGACTTCGTCGGCGGTTGTGTTGGAGAGTGATCGATGCGGTGGTATTTTAATGATACATATATATATATATTTTTATTTGTTTGTTTTTTTGTTTGGATAAGTAGTGTTTTGGTGTTGAATTACGTGGTGATGTTTGGCAGGTTTGCTGGTGAATTCAGGTTCGAAGACTCATTTGGAAGCTGGACTTAAGGTTTGGGGATTTTTTTTACTATCATTTTGAGTAAATTTCTGATCTTTTCAGGATCTTCTTGAGTTGTTTGGTGAGGAACTTCTTTTCCGTGATGAAGGAAATTCAAAGTTTTTATGTGTGCTTGAGTGTTATATAGTAAGGCAGTTGTGGTGATGCGAAGTGGTATCTCTTGTTGATGTTGGTAAATCTTTCTGGGGTTTAAGAATTTTAGGAAGCGATTCTTGGTGGCAGCCCTAGGTCTGCAGTGAGATTTCTTATCTTCTTCTTTAGATGTTTTAGTATGCTTCAATGTCTGTTTACTGATATCTACTGCGGTGTTGACTAATTGCTTCATTTCTTGGTAGTCTGCTGGAAGTGGAAGACGGCAAGTGGCTTTGCAATATTATGAATAGTCCTGACTAGTATTATGAAGTTGTGTTTTCAGGATAGTTAATGCTTGTAGGTAAGAAATATGGGATTTGTGACTTATCAGGACTCTTGCATTGATTAAGTCAACAAACCAGTTTAGAGGCATAAGTTATAGCTATATATTTTCAGTTGTATTCGCGCTAACTACAATATGCATATAATGTGAGAAAGCATAGCATGGGTAAGAAAAATATGAGGCAAGAAGAAACAAACAGAAAAGAAAAGTAGCACACACCTGCTTGAAATGTATATTACTGTTCCACTTTTTCTTTCATTCTCCAGAAGTCCTAATGAGAGAACAAATCTGCACTATTATCAAGGGTGGTTTTTTGTTGGACTGCACAAATTAAGAAAACAATTGTAATTCAATTTCAAGAGGCATATTGGTTTACCCATCATCTGAGCTCCAAAATTAGAAAAAATTTGAAAGAAAATAGGGACTACAATTGTTTTTCTCTTGTTGCATTTGAAATGGACCCAAAATTATCTTGAGAAATTTGGCGTTTTCTCTTTCTGTCCTAGAATCAGGGACGTCTATCGAAAAGGGTCCCAAAGCATAGAATTACTGTTGGAGGAGGCCTTCCTCCAACTTGCTTTGACTATGCTAACAAGTGCACTTCTTAGCATGTCTCCAACGTTCTCTTTGCCGGATGCTATGGAAAGTGTTTATGTTGGTGGTTAGCCTAAAATTATTCCATTCATTCTCTAGTATTTTCAATGTTTTCTTGGTAAATCTATGAACTTTTTTTATTGATAGTCACAGTTATTGACACATTAAGCTTATATGATCCTTGCTTTATTATCTTCTAATCTTTTGCAGGAAACAGTTGGCCTATCTAACCAAGATATTTCCAAAAGTGAAATGGTAGTCCAGGGTTCACAAATTCAGGCTGAAATCCAGCATCCGTCTTCTATGTGCCGAACTTCCTTGTCAGAACTATCACCAACTTCCGTTGCACAATCTGTATTATCTGCTCCTAGTCCAACTTTACCTGAACAGATACTCTCATTACCAAAGGTTGATAATCCATCTATTCCACAGGTTAATCGGCTTCCCTCTTCAGAAGCTAAACCCCTTACTGTTGTTCCCCCTGTGAGGACACCTATTTCTGATGGCTACAACTGGCGCAAATATGGTCAGAAGCAAGTAAAGAGTCCTAGAGGCTCTAGAAGCTATTATAGATGTACATTTTCCAATTGTTGTGCTAAAAAGATAGAATGTTCTGATCATTCAGGCCATGTGATAGAGATTGTTAATAAAGGGCTTCACAGTCATGATCCGCCTAGGAAGAATATATGTGGCTGGGAAAATAAGAATTCATCACCAGCTGGCCCTTGTTTGGAAAAAAATGTGATTGAACAATCCATTGAAGCGCCTAAGGATTCAGATTCCACTACATTATTGAAAGAATCTCCAAATGAAACACCCTCAGTTCAGGATAGGAAAAGGAAAGAATCAATTGGATCTGGTGGGAACACGGAAATTGAGATTAAGGAGGAGCACGCTGATGAACTTCAACCAAAACAAAGGCAAGCTTTCACAAAATTTTGTTTCGGATAGCATATATGTAATGGAAGTCAGCATTGAAACTAATTCTGTTTTAATTTTTTCATTTCTTATTTTCCAGAATGAAGGGGGGAAATGTAACATGTTCAGGAACTACCTTAAAATCTGGAAAGAAGCCTAAATTTGTTGTCCATGCGGCGGGTGATGTTGGGATCTCAGGTGATGGTTACAGGTGGCGCAAGTATGGGCAAAAAATGGTGAAGGGGAATACTCACCCTAGGTACAAGTTTATTTCTTCATCTTTCTTATGTCTTTCCTTCACTTTATTGCTTCCAGTCCTGGAGCTCCTGCTTTGGGGAGCAAAATGATTCCTTTAGATATCTTTTTATTTTCTCATTTTTTTCTTGGTTTGGAAAACTGAATCGGAAATTAAACATTCCTATATTCATCCTTCTAATTAATTTGCTCTCTTTCTTGTGGGCATCTTCACAACTTTTAAATAGAAAAATTTGGGACAACTTTCTGGTTACCATGTACAAGTAAATGTTTTTTTTATTTATCTCAATCAATCAGGAAAGTAGAAATATTGAGTTATTACTTTTGCCTCAAATCGACTGCTTTTCCTGCGATTACTGAAAGACTGGCATGATAATTCGGGTGTTTTTTTTTTTTCTTTCCTTGTGATCCACATACTGGACCTGTCTTTATCTTTAGAGAAATCAAGTTACTCGACATACTCTGTACGTACTATTATATTTGTTTCTTCAACTTGTTGCTAGATTATTTAGAGAAAAGGATAAGGAACTTTTACTTTTGGATTGTAAATGTTAAGGACCTTGAACAAGATTTCTTTATCATTGGTGCTAGAATTTTGTAGTTGCACGGTGTTGAATTCTCAAACTTCGTATAAATGAATTAGCTTCCGAACTCAGTCAGGTTTGTCTGTTGCATTCCTTCGTTCTGAATTTTTCCTTCAACAAACTTTCCAGGAACTATTACAGATGTACATCTGCTGAGTGTCCTGTCCGTAAGCACATAGAAACAGCAGTAGACAACCCAAGTGCTGTCATTATAACCTATAAAGGAGTACATGATCATGACATGCCTGTACCAAAGAAGCGACATGGTCCACTTAGTGCTCCTCTTGTTGCTGCCACCACTCCTGCTTCTATGGCCAATTTACAGCTCAAGAAGGATATAGTCCAAAGCCCGCTGACCCCAACCCAGTGGTCAGTGGGGAAGGAAGGTGAATTAACAAGTGAAACCTTGGACCTTGGAGGTGAAAAGGAGAAGGCAATTGAGTCAGCCCGAACTCTTCTGAGCATTGGATTTGAAATCAAACCTTGCTGAAGTGTTCTCATCTGAACGGGAAGATCATCTGATTCCAAAGAAAATCACGCAGTAGTCTTCATATGTATACTCATTGGATTATCAGGTTCTAAAGACGATTGTCTTTTTTGCTCTTTTTCAATAGTATCTTTCATGAAGCCCTTTAGCAAACAGTAGTATATCTGCCCCTGCGCTCTTTCAGTGAAGCAGCTGTATATCTGGTATTGTACAACCTCGAGTCATGTCTTATATGAACAGAGTTTAATATCAGTGCAGCATCATAGGATTGGTTGTTAATGGCAACCATTTTCTTGTTTTCCTAGAAGGGACCTTTTTCTGTCATCATTAGAGAACAGGCTTAGCTTTCTTGTGAAATTCCATGAATCTTTATCTTGTAATTGTCCTTTTGTAGAAATTAAAAGTATATAAATTTTCATGATTAAAATTAGTCCAGGTAATAGTCGCAGTTGATCAATTAGTTTAAGGATCCCCCTCTGCAGTTCTTTGCCTTAAACATCATCTCTTTGATGTGACTCATTGAGCCTTAAATGATGTCAGCTAAATATGTTTGCTGAGTATATTAACTCAACCATGACATTTCTCTAGTGGAATTTAGTTTTGGTATTGTCGGTGAATGAGTAGATCCTACTGTTGAGATTTAGTTTTAGAGTTCACTTTAATTAACACAATTCATTTTTTCAACATTTTTCTCTGAAATTCCTTTGACCAAATTATATCATTGTAAGAAGTAGACTATCTAACAAGCAAAAAAAAACAAAAAGAAAAACCAACTTTGACTATTGATAGAATAGGTAAACTCTCCTGTCTTCTCACAAATCAATGATGCTACAAGCTTTTTGTCTTTTTATAACAGTAAAATTTGTAGTCAGTTACCTCTCATATGCATGTTTAGTAAATCATTCGGATATTACAAGAATTTTGTCTGTTAATCCGTTGGTAAACAACATGTACAGGTTGCAGCTTGATGAATTGAGACCATGGAAGAGCTTAGGCCTAATCTAGAGGTTGTACTACAAATTTTTAGAACTCAAGAACTTAGTCATGACCTCTCTGTTTTTCATACTTTCCTGTTCATCAGCTATTCATTGCCTGACTTTTCCAGTTTGTTGGTGAAGATCCAACATGGATCAGGAAAAGGGTACACTCTGAAATAATGTCTTCAAAACGGGGAGTCCTTCCGTCCTTCCTTCATATTGAAAGGGGACAAGATAGGAGAGTTGTGGCTTCCTTTATTAGTGTCACTGTTTAGAGCTAAACGGATTGTCAGAAAGCTTTAGGTGTTTACCAACTCACCCGACATTGGCAGGAGTCATAATTCACAGGCACCAGCTAGATGGAGACAGCTTCTAATGCTTTTTCAGTATATGGCCCCAGTCTGCTTTGTGTTTTAGTTGTGTGTAGTTGGCTCTAACCCCTAACATTCCATTAACTCGGAAGAATAACTTTAAGTAGAGAGACACTTAATCCATTTGACTGTACAAAAAACTTTACACTGATATATTCCATTGGCTTGCTCAGTCAAACAGGCACTTTGTAGCACAATCATCAGTTGGTTTGCCACTTTTAGTACTCTTTAACAATATAGGAATTCATTATGCATACGAATTCATCAAATTTTATACAGAAAAGAACCGCCATTGCTATCCTGGTAGCAGGGAACAGTTACTGGGATAAGCTGATCATTGAACCTGGTGTATGAGTGTACATTTCGGTTTGTGTCATTCCGAGGAGAAGCTTAACTCATTGATAGTCATGCATATATTGGATTCCACGATACCGTCACTTTTCTGCTCTTCAGCCTTCGGTCCGTTTTCTTCCTTCCCTTCGGCTGGGTTTATGCACTCCTGGAATTTGAAACAACTGATGAGATGGTCGTTTGTTATCCCAGCCACCTGCATGAAGGAGTAGATGACAGTGGGACCTACACTCCGGAAACCCCTCCTTACGAGATCTTTGCTTATTGCATCGGCTTTTGGAGTTTTCACGGGAACTTGACGAGGGTATCGAAACCGGCTAAGTATGGGTTTGTAATTCACGAAACTCCAAACATAATTGTTGAATGATCCGAACTCGTCTATGACCTAACATCAGTAAAACCTGCAACTTGTTAGATGCCATATTGTTCATATGAATATACTTAGGTTTGTAGTCAAGCTTAATGGTTCCACAATGGAAGCTCATCATTTCAAATAAAGGAATACCGAGTCACAAACTAAGCAAGCTGGCATCTTTACAGAAAAGAATAATCATTCAGACAAGATAATCATATGAAGGTTAAGTTGAATTAGTATTGATTGCTCCCGGAAATTGCAGAGAAATCAGGACCACAATCAACCACTTTTTACCTAACATTCCAAATCAAATGATCATTAAGCACAAATTATTATTTTTCAAAAAGCTACCACATAGAAGACAACATCATAAGTGGTCCCAAAAAATTAGTGCATTAATCCAATTAAGGTATCTGCATCAGTAACCCCAACTGTCAAAGAGAAATTTTAAGAGATCACCATAAAAGGTTTCGAGACATAGCAACGATCATGTAAATTAAGGTCGATAAGAAGAAGTTCAGAATCTTCAGATTACAGTAACTCGTATCCACATACGATTAGGAAAAGTTTTCAGTTTAGTCCTTAAACATGTTTCAACTTTTAAAGGTGAATACATCAAAAGGGAATACATATATACCTTACATATTTGTCGTGCATTCTCAATAATAGCTCGTAGCTTTGGTTCAGATAATAGGGAGCTTGCAGAGCTTCCGGGTGCTGTTACTTTCTTCTCATTAAGTTTTGAGACAGCAACTGGATCAAAATCCATAAAAGCTTCCCTGTTGGTGTAGAAAAAGAAACCTCTTATGAATACTACATTGGGAATTGACGAAGAAAAGGAGTTGAGGGATTCTGACAAGAAGGAATACATTTTGCAGTTTGTCAATAGGAAAAAAAACATTATGTGCTATCCACTGAAACAAACCTGAAGATTTGCCTTTTGCTCAGAATCACAGGCCAACTAAGTTCGGCCAATGCGCCTGAAAGGACAAGAAGCTCAAACAACTTCCTGCACGTAGTCATGAATACCAAAAACAACGTAGAAAGCCATATCAAGAAAGTTCTATCTTTTAAAGAGAGGACATAAATACAATGTTGCAGGGACGTACTTGTCATCGTGCACCGGCACTCCCCATTCTTCATCATGGAATGCAACATAACAAGGATCTGGTTTTAACATTGGAAATATCAAGTCCTGAAATAGGCGTAAGTATTGGAACAACACATATAAAGTGTCTGCTTTAGTAACAAACCCCTAGTGTTCTCATAATTGACCTCCACTCCAAATAGATTTGCAAATATTCAAATTCAATGCCCTAGCAGACTTCTACATTCCATTTTTGCACCAAGGAAATGAAAATTAACAGAAAAGCAAACTGAACATCTTCAAGTATTGACTGTGCATGCGCGTGAGAGTGTAAATAAGATGTTATGCATAACGAAAGGGTAATTCATCCAGGATATTCAGTTCTTGGAGAAAAACTGAAAACATTGGCTTGTCATTTCAAATAGATATACTCATTACAGACAGAACAATGTATGAACAATTAAATCCCTTACAAACTTTACTTTCCCAAATTCAGATATATCAGAACCGTGGGATCAATACCAATTACCAGTTTACCAAACTAAAGAATCAAAATCATGGAATCTCTGCCGAGTAAGGGATATCGATCAAATATTGCGCCGCTGGCCATCTTGTTAGATAATATTGCTGAAATATACTGTACATAGCATGTGCAAGCAATCAGTTCAGTTTTTGCATTTTGAAGTCTTGGTGCTAGATTGGAACAGCCAATAGCACTTAATTCAAAGATGAACTGTTAAGAGTCCTAGACCACACAAGTTAGATTAGTTCTCAGCAATGGTTCCATCAAAATTTAAAGACAAGTAAAAGGCAGCTGCTATATGGTAAAGATTTATGACACTAAGCGTGACTTCTCCTACTGATCATATAGTCCCACATATTTTGACATAATCCAAATAGATTAAAGGACCAGGAATCGAACCAGTATTTGGTGTCACCCAAGCACAACTCTTCTTGGACTGTGAACCATCAGAAGAGGATGGAGATTCTAAACCTCCATCAGAAACCACACTTCTCGGCTTTGAAGCATACTGCTTTCTTCGACTACCCAAACTATATGAACGAGTCAATCTCCCAGTTGATGCTCGGCTATGGAACGAGTCTGTGGAGGCATCTGATGAACATGAAGCATTTAGTGATAAATTTGAGTGCAACAACTGCTCGTGGCGACGAAGAACTGAAGGAACAGTGACAGAATGCGATTTGGGGGATACAGAATTTTTGACAGTGGGCACTACAAGGGGCTTCTTCTCATCAGAAAAGCTGTCTCCTTCTGGTGATCTTTCAGCCTTTTTCAGTGGCTTTGAAACAGGTTTTTGAGCACTTAGAGACCCTTTTTTGCTGTTTCCATTGGGACCTAACACAGGCCTAGCCTCAGAATTAGCCACATTCATTGACCTCACTCTTGGAGGTCCCGACATTGCTAGAACTACTTGAAATTGCTGAGGTATTTCGCAGATCTTTACCTTATTTCCCTCAAAATCAAATAAAATTTCAAAACTTGTGGACTTTCCACTGTTCTACTAAAAAAGCAAAGAAAATTCCGCAGCTTAGACACCATGACGATTCATTAAGAGTCCAAATCTCTCACCAACAACAGAAGCTCAAATCAGCACAAATGGCCTAATTGAAAACAAAATAATCCCCTCCAGCAACTACATCCATTGATCATAAAGTTGAAGCTTGGGAACCCAGATCTTGGCTCTTAACCCTTATCGTTGACATTTTTTGGACTACCTCTAACACCAGTTGAAGATCGCTTTAGTGAGACATCAAAACAAAACCCAGAACCAAAAACCCACCAAAACCATCCCATTCAACTCTTTAAAATCATCAACAGAAACCCCTCGCCGAAAAGCAACACTCATCAATCACAAGTACTAAAAAAGACTTCAACTTTTGACCCAAAGCCAAGAGGGTATAACTCTGTACTTCCACACTACCTTCAAACACTTTACTTTCTAGCATAAAACTAAATAAAGTAAAGAACTTTGATTGTATACATCCGAAAAAGGTCAGAACGAGAGAGAGACAAAGACCGAAGAGAGAGTTTAGTAGCCTCAAAACATGAAGATTCCATTCTGCATTGGTAAAAACGAGAAGGAGAGAGTGAGAGTGAGAGAGAGAGAGAGAGAGAGAGACCCAGAAAATAAATTAAAAATCAAAGCTTGGTGGAGGAGGTTTGGATTGGTTTCGAAGCACCGTCGTTTTGAGCTGTTTGGAGTCCTATAGCTTACTTAATTCTCTAATTTCTCGAGAAAATACAAGGGAAAGTTGTCGAGAAAACATCTGAAACAGGGAAGTGATGTGTAAAAAATGTAAAAAAAATTATAAAAAAGAAAACTTTTTTCATCATCCAGATTTTTCCAATCTATGCAAATGGACGCCAAGATTTGAGAGATACGGGGAGACAGGGACAGAGAGTAGATGTTTGAGTTTATTGTCGTTGACTGAGAAACTCACTTTCTTGAACCAGACTTTACCGACTAGACCGGTTTGATTTTCCTGTGCATTTCTCTCAATTCTGAAAAAAGAGACACCGTTAATTTAAAGTCGCAGTTGAGTTGTTAAGAAGCTCTTCTGTTTTAATTGAAATTGTGGGTTCGAATTGTTATCATATATACAGCTATTTAAAGTTTAAAGTCAGAACTTTATCTCCCGTAAGGAACTTATTCGACTCGAGTGGAAATTAGTCCGAAAGTAGATGACTTAAAGGTGTCTTTTCATAATTGGGACCCTCCTAAAACACCTCGTGAGGGAAAAAAAAAGACACCTTTTGCTTTACTTTTAAGACACTATTAATGGTTTTTTTTAATATTGTTCAAATAGACTTAGGATCTGTTTAGCAATTAGCTGAATGTATTAGTTATTAGTTGATTCTGTCAGTTATTTATTAAAAATATTTGGTAAAATTAGTTATTTAGGATTAATTGTTTATGTGTAAAATAATCAATGAGAACATAACTTAAAAACTTATAAGAACATAAATATTATTTCGTTGAATATTTTTATAAGAGTTTAAATTTTAGATATTTAATTTTACAGAAATTAAGTTTATAACTCTAATAAACAACATATAATATATAATAAACAACAACAATAATAATAATAATATTTCTAAAAAAATTGACAAGTTGATAATTTTTAGATGTTTGGAGAAGACGGCTTGAAGAGATTCTAGAGGATCTATACACGAATCATAACTTTCTCTTTTTGAAGTGAAAAACCTAAGAGTTGCTTAAGATGAGAAATGAGTTTGAGGCACAATTGTCTTTGAGTAAAATTTTTATTAGCTGATAGATTGAAACGTTACTTGAAGAAGTTTTTCAAAAAATAGCCGATTGAGTTGAATCAGTCAACTCAACTAACTCCTAATTAAACGAATATACCAAATACTCTTTAATTAGCTAAAATATAGTTTAAACATTATCTATCAAACACGTCCTTAAATTCCAAGTAAGTATAGAGAAAGTTGGTGTATGATTAATTACAATCAGAATGAAAAATAAAAGGATAAAACTTGAAAAATAGGGTTTAATTAATTGTAATAAAAGAGATATTTTTTATTTATTTACTTGTAATGCACCTTGAATTAAGAGAGAGAGCTATAGACTTGAAAATTTGAATTTGATTAATTCAATTTATAAAATTTTGGAATAATTAAAAAATATAAAAATAAAACCATTTATTTTGAACAATAAAATACGCATAATTAAATTAAATTACTTACTTAATTATAATAAAAATAAGTTAGTAGATAAAATTTAAATGCAAATTATTTTTAATTCAATAAGTTTATTTTAATCTATTATATAATATTTATTAATAAATTGGTTATAAAATTATTTTATTTTATAAAAAATTTAATAATAAAAATTTTGATGATTTAAAATTAATATGTTTTGAAGATATTTTGAATTTAACTATATTTATTGATAATTAATTATTTTATTACAAAATTAAATAAAGTTAAATTATTCATATTTTTTATTAATTATTATTTTTTAATTAGATCTCAAATTAAGCGGATTTGAGTCATGAGCTAACCTATTGAAAACGCATGAAATTATACCCGTAGACTAGGCCATTGCCATCCCATCCTCTAAATTTGTTTGATACATCAAGATCACAAACCAGGCTATCGAGGAGAAGATCGACCAAAAAAGAGTAGATTTTATGTGAAAAACATCAAAGAAGAGTTCTGCAAATCCATTTCAACTAAAGCGTCCATTTTCAACATTCTTTTCAGTGGTCCAACCATAGCATCAATACATGAGTTTCACTTTTTTAACTTTCCCAGTACATTAAACATCTGTCACCTTCATATATAGGACAAAGGTAATAATCTGCATGGTAAATCTTAAAAAACTACGACCGAAAGAGAGTATGAATCCAAGTCAAGTGATGTAATGATTCCTCTCCACAGTGTTTGGCAGGTAATAAATGAACAACTATGAACAATCCTTATCAAAACAGACCAACAATATCTCAATCTCCAAAGGGTTTGATGCCAGAATTCTGGGGAATCACACTTGTTTCATCGTCACAAGGAAGGAAAATCAATATGAGTTTAATAATTGATAGCTAGTACTGTTTTTCAGTAAACGGACATAAAACCACCTCCTTACCCAGGTCCCAGCAGCAAACTGTAAGCATAGCCAATTACAAGACCCGGAAGCTGCAACTGGAAGCACCCAACAAAAGATAAGGATTAGCATCTGCTGTTAAAATACTAGACGTTCGCTAATGACTATAGCATCCTCAAAATTGTAACCTTCCCTTGGCATATAAGCTACTAATATGTTTTTGTAATCTCATAAATGTAATAACGTAAAGATGCAGGGAAAGGCAGATTGTTCGCTAATGTCTTCACATGTATCATGCCACAAGAAGAGGTTGGCAGACTTACCCAAGCAAGCCCCTGCCTTGCCATGTTCTAGGTGTCACGGTTAAGTTCATTGCAGCACCTTGCCTCATGACTGTTACAGGTACTTCACAACCCTCATTTGCACGAGCCTCAGATGCAAGCTTCTCTAGAAGATTCTGACCAACTTGATATTCCACATTACCAAACTTAACAATTTGATCTCCAAGCTGTAAACCGTCTTCCGCTGTTGGGGATGCATCAGCTATTTCATCGATCACAGCAAATGGTACACTGACAAGTCCATCCACATCCATCGAACTTGGAGAATCTCTCATAATGACATTTTGAGATGATGCAGGTCCAACCCTTACGTCCATTAATGAGTTTTGATTGACTGACGCCCCAGGATCACATGACAAACAAGTACTCAATTTAGCATACTTTCGGAAAAGAATTCAAGGAATTGTAAGCGATCAATCATGTTCTCTGAACAGGCCAAAATTTGCAGGCAAATGGTTAATCTATTCCATAAGAGAACAACGCTCTCAAATTCATTCCAAGGTGGAAGCATTCTGGTGGGGAAAGGGACAGATTTAGGGCCCTAGGATTATTAAATTTCTACCTGGTTATGACAAGTTGACAACACGAGTACAACAACTCAGGACTTCCTATTTAGAACCCAGTGAAGTCTTAGCAATTACCTGAATCTTTGGAGGATGAAGATCTATCTGCAAGTCTTGCTGAATGCAAAAGTTGTATATTCTCATTTATTTTCTCTGAGATTTCCTTGTGATCATTTCGCAGCTCTGCAATGGGAAAAAAAGCAATCCGATCATTTTCTTATTATTTTTTCTGTTAGTGCTGGCATGCACACTACTAATAGAACAAGAGTGCCAATTAAATAGTTCTCTGTTGTGACATCACATAACTATTGATAAAGCTTGAACCTCAAACAACATATCATGTTAATGCTGATCATCGTCATATCACATTAATACCAAGCAGACTAAACGGAGCTCTCTACATGGCCTTGTGGGCTTTCCAAGTTTCACTAAAAGAATGGAACATCACTAAAGCTCCTGTCCAGTCATGAACAGCTTGGCATAAAAAATCATGTTAAAAGGGCCTGCACGTGCTAAAACACCAATTGATTACCAAGAAAGAGGAAACTAAAAGGAGTAAATACCAGCAAGGCGGTGCCTTTCTGATCTCACAGATGGAATGTCAATATCTGGGCGAGGAAAGCCCTGCAATTTGAGAAGCAAAACTCTTTAACAAACACAACAAACTCCGAACATACCCAACAAAAAGTATCAATAACACTTTCGATGAGGAGAAACCGATGTACCATATTATCGAGCCATGTTCTTCTCCTCTTAATTTTGCATTAGCAAGTACCAACAGAGAAAGCATGAAAATGAAAAATTACTCTTCCATATGCAACATCCGCTCCAAAGCTAAGTTACAGAGCGATCGCTCCAATCGCCTAAACGAACGAACAAATAATCATACCAAAAATCTTCTCTTCTTCTTCTTTTTTCTTTGTTCCCCCCTCCC
>JAOTAX010000197.1:1365506-1390575 GCA_025629825.1 Erythroxylum guanchezii
CAACCACCACTTTCCGTCTTGTCGTGTAATTGTTTCACAGAAAGAAGCTGAACCGTCTACTTCTGGGGCTACAATCCCTTGATCTAGATACCAAAACTCTGTATTTGTGAAACTGTCTAGTACTTCCTGCAAGGAGGGACCATAATCTTAAACTACAGCAAGCAAGCAAGCAACATAAATCTTACAATAAGCATGTTGTCTAGTTTCCTCAGAGTTGGGAGGTTGACGAAAAGTCCGATCTTGGCCTAAACTCCAAGAGGGCATTAATTCCACAATCTGATCAGCGACTCAAAGAAGGCACTCCGTTTCTCTTCTCCACATTAATTTCTTCTCAGAAGGCAATGGCTCTAATCTTCGGAATTGCCCAACACAGTAGCTATAATGTTGCATAATCCCTCGACACTCGATGGTTGTCAAAGGGTCTTACACAGGAGGCAATCTAGAGGAAAAACAGGTTAAGAGCATACCACATCAGTTGGTGAAAGAATTTGAGATGGCCAAAGCTGTGAAAACCCCTTTTCCTGAATCTGACATATCCTCACCAAGCAACGGTCCTGTAAATCTCTGTTTCATCATATTAAGATCTAGAGAAGATTTTCCAATCTTTTACTAATGGATAAGTTCCATTTGTGCTTGAGATCTCAAGTATTAGCAAAAAGCAAGGAGGGAAGTGTGTGGAACATGGAATAAAGAAGCTTTACCTAGTATCTTTCAAGAAAGCAGATGGATGGTCTTCACCATGGGTTCTCTTGAAAATCTTGCAGTGAGTGGCACTAACAGCAGTAGATTCGACTTGAAAGCGTATGTCGTCAACCAGACGCCCAATATAGTGCTCTTCCTCGGTTAACAGCATATTAATTCCCTGGTGGCGCTTGCGGGCATTGGTGGAAATGGCGGTAAGCATATCCCAAACATCGGGGTCGAAGTTGCTCAACGGCTGCGAAGAGATCTTGAAAGCAACAGACACTATGAAATCCCTTGGGCTAACCGAAGAGTTGTGAACGGAATTCTCTTTCTGCTCTTTGTCCACGCTCATGACTTAGTGAGTGAGTGAGAGAGAGGCCGAGACAATTAGTCAAAGCCTAAAACCCTATTACTTTTCTTTTATGTGGAGGAGATTCTTACTGGAAACAAGAGAAGATTGAACTTTTCTTTCTCAAAATTTTGGAAAATAAAAGTTAAGAGCTAATCGGACTTGATTACTTACTTAGACCTGTCATTTTTCTTCGTCTTCTTCTTCTTGTCATATTCATCTCTAAAACTTGAGCTAACAGAAAGATGACGGCCAGATCTGAAGAAGATGGAAAAAAGAGAGCTGATTTTGGTGCGATGGAGGCATCTGAGAAGAGAGAAGAGAGAAAGGTGCGATGGAGGCCTTCTGAGAAGATAAAAGAGAGGAGAGAAGACGATGTACTGTAATGTTTAGGTTTTCATCCGGTTATCAAATAACCGGTTCTCTGATAAACCGGCCATTTTTTATATTCAAGGGTTATTAACTAAAACCGAACCGAACACATGGCCGGTTCAGACGATTTCCGGTCGGACCGGCCAGTCCAGTCCGGTTTTCACATCCTTGATATTATCTTGACATTTAACTGACTTCAAAATTTATAACGAATTAAATTTGGTTTAATTATGTTTTACGAAGTGAGTAAATTCAAATAGGTTCATTGTTACAGGCCAAAATATGATTAATCTCTAGCATGAGTTACATAGGCCTTGTTTGACAATCAATTGATTATATTAACTATTATCTGATAGTTGATTATATTAACTGATTTGACTAACGAATTGCATTAACTATTTGTTAGAGATGTTTGGTAAAATTAGTTGTTTATGTGTAAAATGACTTATGAAGACATTACTTAAAAAAAATTATAAAGATATGAATATTATATATCTTAGTATTTCGTTGAATATTCTTATAAGAATTTAGATTTTAGAAAAGTCACGTTAACCTGTACTATTTCATCATCTATGAAAAATTTATATAACTCTTTCTATTTTCATTTTCATTTAAGGGCAATATTTTATTTTTAACTTATAACTGCATAAAGGGTAAATTTGACTTTTAATACTTAAAATTTTGGCTGATTGATGAAAACGCGGTTGTTTATGTTAAATCAACTATTGGAAGAGCTACTCACCAAACAAATTTTATAGCTGTTTAAAAAGTCAAACAACTGACAACCAATCAGCTAAAAAAATAGTTGATTGGTTGTCTACCAAACAAGGCCATAACCTCTCTCTAGTTTACAAAATAAATTAATAAATCGGGCATTTTCGATCCAGTAAACAAAACTAGTAGTTTCTTGGTCATGACTAGCTAAAGCTAAAGCTTGATTCGAACGATTGGGTAATTTGAAAATTAATCAATGTTTAGAATAAATATGGCATCATTTTAATATTTAATCGAATCAACTTCAATTTTAAGTCAAATTAACATTAATCAATCCATCTTAAAATTTAGCTTAAAAATAATAATAAATTGAATTGGACTCATAGTCAATTTGACTTACGGTGATGTTGTAAAAGTTAGAATTACTTGCAGTGGAGTTCAATTGAGTTCAAACCAAATTTAACATCAAAATAATGTCATTTTACGACCGTAAATTGAGTCATTCAGGCTAAGTTTTGGGTTGATTCGTAAACTCGTGTTCGGATCAAATTTCATTCCATCCAAACTTAGGTCTTATTTGGCAATCAGCTGATTGCATTAGATAGCTGATTATATCAACTGATTTGATTAGTAGATTGTATTAGCTGTTTGTTAGAGATGCTTAGTAAAATTAGTTGTTTAGTATTAGTTGTTTATGTATAAAATGACTTACGAAGACATGACTTTAAAAAAAGCGTATGAATATTATATATCTTAATATTTCATTGAATGTTCTTATAAGAACTTAAATTTTAGAGAAATTATGTTCACCTATGCTATTTCATTATCTATGAGAAATTTATGCAACTCTTTCTATTTTCATTTTCGGTTAAGGTTAACATTTTATTTATAACCTATAACTGCATAAAACAATTATAAGAACAAATACTGCTCCTAAAATGTAGGTATCTAGGAACCTCAACTAGGTTGTCTTACTTACTAAAAATTGTTGTATATTAGAACTAACAAAAATATAACGCGTGTGGTACTTAATTGCAACTTAATCAATAATACAATTTAAACAGCAAAATATTATACAACTTAGTAATAGAATTTAAAGGATACAATTAGCTTTTGATGGTTAAAATTTTGGTTGTTAGATGAAAACGCTCCTTCAACTGTTTGACTATTCAAACAGCTAATAAAGTTATTTGGAGAGTAGCTCTTTTATAGGCTGATTGAAGATAAACAACAAAAAATGAAAACGCTCCTCCAAACAACTTTATTAGCTGTTTGAATAGTCAAACAGCTGAAAACAACCAATTAATTAAAAAAAATAGCTCACTGGTAAGTAATCAAAGGAGGCCTTAATTTGTTATCTTTGACTGGAATTGAATCAAACTCATTTTATCATTTTTTATTTACCAACCCTAATTAATATTCAATGATTCTTACTTTTTCATGGATTAGTTGTTTTGAGATCTCGTAATTTCTCATTCCTGTTAAACAAAATTGCTTTATTAATTTTAGTTTATCTGAAAAAAAGATGTGATAATTGATAATTGATCTTAATAAAAAAATTGTTAATAAAACCTTATATTATAAATAATATAATAAAACCATTGGCGCGTAACGTTTGGAAATCACGTGCTTCGACGTGTCGATGTCGTATTCTATTTTAAACGGTTTCACACCCTCTTTCGACATTATTGGACGCGTCTTTTCTTCGCTCTGTTCCTCTGCTTCGCTTCAAGCTCCTCACTTTTCAACGTTTCTACACCTAAGCACCTTCCCAAGCCTTGACTTATCAACAGTCAATCTGTTTCCATCATCTTTACGCGATTTGGCGAGTAGTTGTACCGAAAGTTGTTGGCTTTTGAGCATTTCTTTTGCTCATGGAATAGCTTGAAGAAACAGGGAGGGGGAAAAAAAAGAGGTCTGAGAATGACTGTTTCTTTGACTGTTATGACTTTTAATCTTGGCGAAGAACAGCCAGAGGATAGCCCCAATGCGTGGGAGAAGAGGAGGGATTTGTGTATTAGTGTGATCACTAGTTACTGTCCTATGATTCTTTGCACCCAGCAAGGTTTGTCTGTCGACTTCTGCTAGGTGTTGTGGTTGTGATCTTGTGTTTAGCTTGAAATGGTTGATCTGGGTCTCTTTTAGTTGGTGTTTGGGAGTTGGGTTTTAATTAGTTCGGGCTATCACAAAGTTTTACTGGCAAGTTGGTTCTTTGTCGCTTGGTTATATCTCTTGCGTGCTTCTTCTTCGTTTAGTTTTTCCTGAATCGTTTTGGTATGTTTTCGTCGATTGTTTGGTCACTTTTTCTTACGATTTCTAACTATTATCCCTGCTTTCGATTTTGTTAATGTCAGGAGTGAAATCACAGTTGGACTATCTTCAGCAGGGATTGCCAGGTAGAAGTTTTCTGATCTCTGAACGTTATCATTTGGCTTCTGCTACTGATTAGTATATCTAGTTCATTACTTTACGATTCTCTGTCTCATCACTAATTAGATTATCCAAATACATGACACTTATGTTCATCAATCTGGAAAATGATATCATGTTTGGATGCTTTATGGTATTTGTCAGGCTATGATCAATTTGGAGTATCAAGAAAGGGATCTGAAGATGCATCAGATGAACACTGCAACATCTTCTACGACAAGGAAAAAGTATGAATCAGTTGCCATGAATCTGATAGAAGTTCCAATTTTGTTTAATCAAATGTATTGATGTACTTTTCATTTTTGTTGAAGGTAGAGCTTCTAGAGGGTGGAACTTTTTGGTTATCTGAGTCACCTTCCGTCCCAGGAAGCACATCATGGGGTGCTGCAGTTCCATGTATCGCAACATGGGCGATATCCTTCCCGCTACCATTGATCGACATTAAAATTTTCATTCAGTGGACTTGGTTTCACTTGTATATATTATTTCTTATTCCTTTATTCATCCCTGTGGAGAGTGTTTCTTTGACATGATGTCCACACGTTTCAACTAAAAGGTGTTGAGCCTCCAGGGTTCTCATTTCAAGTAGTGAATACAAACATGGATGAGTTTAGTCCCCGTGCCCGTAGACGAAGTGCTTTACTAACATGGCAGCACATTGCATCCTTACTTCCCAGCTTGTCGGTTGTGTACTGTGGAGGATTTAACACACAAAAGGAATCAATTACTGGGCGTTTTCTTCTAGGGAGATCAAGGTACTTATGGTACAGAGAGTTCATGCTCCATTATGTTGTAAATGTTGTTTCTAACAGCTTATTGCCTTTATCCAAATGTTGTTCCTCATAGAGAGCATGGTGTTGTGGGAGATATGAGAGATGCATGGCCTAATGCCTGGGTGAGGAAAAATGCTTCTCTGGTACGAACTTATCATGGATATAAAGGTATTGTTTCACCACCTTAGATTGATCCTTCGGTTTATTGTGATCTTATGATTATGTCCTTATGAATACGGACTCATTTTCTCAGGTGACAAGCAAGGTGCTCTTGAGTTCCTCAAGTTGATTCTTAGAGCGCTTTGCCTTTGTTGGGACCGTCAAACTCAGGATCTTCATGTAGACTGGATTCTTTTCAGAGGTAGATCTTTGATTCCTGTCCTTTGTGAAATCGTGAAAGATAACATAGATGGATGTTATCCTTCCTCGCACTATCCGATATTTGCCGAGTTTATGCTTCCTCGTTCTGTGAGACGACTCGAACCACCAGCTGCTGAAGAACAAAGTTCAGTTGCCATCTAAGGTTGGCCTCTTCAAAACCCTCCTCCACTTCTCATTCTTTAAAGCCAGAGAATATCATTGGTTTATTGTTAGCATTGCCAGTAAGGTTAGGTAATTTAGTTTCTGTTGAATCAAAAGCAACATGGTTCCCTCCAAGAATTGTTTTGGGCTATAAAAACATTTGTGTGAAGTTCTTTTGCTATTGGAGATTAGCCATTCTAAAAGTATAAAACAGAGTTGATGGTAGCAATTCATAAGCTGTATTTTTTGTAACTTTTTGAGTTATTTCTGAGTCATCTTTGATGTTATGAAAGATGGAATCGTTCTTTATTCAATACATTTGATTAAACAGAACCGGAATTCATCAGATTCATAGCAACTGACTCATACTTTTCCCTTGTAGAAGATGTTGCAGTGTTCTCTGCTGCATCTTCAGATCCTTATTTTGGATATTCCAAATCGATCATAGCCTGATAAATACTACAAAGCATTCAAACATGATGTAACTTTCTAGATCGATGAATGTGAGTGCGATGTATTTGGATCGTTGGATCATCTAATTAGTAATGAGACCAAGAACCGTAAAGTAATGAACTGGATATAATAATCAGTAGTGGAAGGTAAATGATAATATTCAGATATCAGAACAAGGAGACAGAACCAAGCAACAAAGAGCCAAGTTGTCCTTCAAAATTGGTGACAGCCCAAACTGACCAAAACCCACCTCCAAAACACCAGCTGAAAGAAAACGAGATCAAACGTTTCAAATTTTAACACAAGATCACAGGCACGACACCTAGCAGAAGTGGAGAAACGAACCTACCCTCGTCTCCCACACATTGGAGCTATCCCCCAGCTGATCTTGAACAAGATTAAAGGTCATAACAGTTCAAAGAGACTCATTGTACGACCTCTTCTTTCACTTTCTGCTTCTTTCACGAGCAAAACAGATGCTCAAAAACCAACAACTTTCTGTACAAACGCTCCAAATTTCGTAAAGATGATGGATTGATAAGTCAGGACTTGGTATAGGACGTTTAGGTGTAAAACCATTGAAAAGTAAGGATTTTTCGAATTACAAACTCTTGCTTTACTCTTCAGATGCAAGATGCCCGCAAAACACAGATCTTAAATCTGATATTATTTTAATATTGATTCAGACTCAGTAATTTAATTACATATTTAAGGGACCTTTGGTTTAATAAATTTTTTATGGGTTAATTACGAAAAAAATCTCAAACTTTCTTTAATTTTTTTATTATAACCCGAACTTTAAAAAGTAGTAATAAAATGCCCAAATTTTCAATTTTTTTCAATTCTAGCCCGACATTATTCTCACCGTTATCTGTGCAGACGTAGCACAACCACGTGTCGACGCCCCTCCCTAATCAAACACCTCAACTGGTTTAGGAGAAGATTATCTGATTAGCGAGACAATGACGTTGTTTAACTTTGATAGTAAAACGACGTCGTTTCGACTAAAATCATATGAAAAATCTTATGTCTCTCTTCTCTGTCACGCAACGCTACAAACTCTGTAACATTAAATCTCCCAAATCCCCCAAAGTTGGTGCTTCTTCTATTGTGCGTTAGTGCTTCTTCTATTTACGTGATTTCTTCGTCAGGTAAAAATTGAAGAAGTAGTCGTCGGACTTCTTGTGGCGCCGACTCTTCCTGTGGCGTCGACTAGGGTATGATTGGTCCTCTCTCTCTCTATTCTTCATTCCACTTCGACTAGAGTAACTGAATGCATGATGGTCGACTTGCATTTCATCTTGTCCGCAAATGACTTGTGCTTCTAGAAAATTGAATTTGTATTGTGCTAGGGTTCCGAAAGCACAAATCCAATTTGTTTAAATTGGATTTGTGCTTCCAGAAAATTGACTTGTATTGTACTAGGATACTAGGGTTTCAAATTGGATTGTGGTAGGGTACAATTTGTTTGTTATTAAAAAGAAGGATTGATTTGTATGTGTACATAGCAGATTGAACAGTAAAAACCTTGAATACTCATATGCTTAGTTTTCAATATGAAATGTAAGTCGAATAAAAAAAATCAACGTAACTGAATGCATGATGGTCGATTCATACTTTGTTTATGTTGTATGCAGAATATATATATATATATATATATATATATATATATATTTTTGTAATTACTAAAAAATATGATATTACATAGTCCATAGCCTAAATATTCAATTATGTGATACTTCATCCTGATTTGTAGGGAAGAAGCTTCCTCACTTTCATTTTGTAAATGCAATGGTAGTTTACGTAAAATGTTAATATTGGGGATATTATGCTAACATTTTGAAATTTTAATTTTTTGTTAGGTGAATTTATAAAAAGAAATAACAGTAGTGTTGCATTTAAGGTAGTAATTAAATATTTGTACGATGATATTATAATAGGATAACCATTTATGGGCAGAAATAAAGCATATGTAGCTTTCGTTGGACATGCACCTGGAATATATTTAACACGGGAAGAGTGTCAAGGTATTGTTAATAGATTCAAGGGCGCTATTTATTATTCTTTTAATAGTGTAGCAGAAGCTGGAAAGATATATTCTTAAATTTAATCCAAAGTAGACAATGGGATAGAGGCAAATTACATGATCTTTTTAGTGAAGATGAGCAACAAAAGATATTGTCCATTCCTTTTATCGTTGAGAGCAACTCCTGATCGTTTATGTTGGAGATTTGAACAACGAGGTGAATATTCAGTAAAATTGGCTTATGCTTTTGCTGTTGGTTGATTTACAACAAACAATCCAATGGAGGCAGCAGCCTGGAAAAAGCTTGGAAATTGCGTGTGCTGCCGAAAGTTCAAAATGTTATTTGGCGAGCTCTATCTAGTGTTCTTCCTTACCGTTCTGTCCTTGTGCAACGAAGAGTCCAGGTAATTGACTCTTGTCCTTTCTGTTATGGTTTCAATGAAACGGTAATGTATGTGTTGGTGGAGTGTCCATTTGTTGTTGATGTATGGAGACTTGCTGGATTTTCTGCTACTTTGTTTCCTGTTGATTCGTTTATGGACTGGTGTGGACAAGTTTGGTTAGTAATGTCTGATGTACAAGCCGGTGCTGTGTTAATGTTGCTATGGGCTATTTGGATTTTTCAAAATCAAGTGGTATGGCAGGGAAAGAGGTGTAATGCATGGCCTATAATTCATATGGCTATAAACTATTTTGATGAATGGTCTGCTACTAATATTCGGCCTGTAACTGCTGATAGTTCTCGGGTAATTCATCAATGGAAGCCACCACCTGCTGGTTATTTGAAAATCAATGTAAATGCCTCAACAGGAACAAGTACTGGGTATGTGGGTATCGGGGCAGTGGTTCGTGGAGCGGATGGAGGTTTTATTGCTGCTAGAGCTTGGTGTGTGGTTGGATTCTTTCATCTAAGGCAGCAGACGCAGTAGCGATTCGAGAGGTGTTGAGCTGGATAAAAGAGCTTCAAGGGAGAAATGTGGTCGTAGAATCAGATGCAAAGTTAGTGGTTCAAGCTATTGATGGTTCTTCAACTACGGATGTTTCTGCGTTTGGTCTTCTTATTCAAGATTGTATCTCTCTCATTAGTGAGTTAGAGTCAGTATCTTGTTGTTTTGCTTATAGGTCTGCCAATGTAGAAACATATACTGTTGCTGTGGGTGCACATTCCGAGTTAGGCTTAGGAGAGTAGATTGATATACCACCTTCTTATATTATGGCCATTGTTTGATTATTAATAAAATCTCACAACTTTTTCCTAAAATAAAAAAGGATTTACTTTTCAAACTTCTTTATAATAGCAAGGAAATAAGAGGACAAGTATATTCAAGTAACATGAATATTTATGCGATTGTGTTAGGAGAGATTGAGAGAATATCATCTCTTCATAACTTTAAGGCTTATTAAATACCATTTCCAGAAAGAAAAAACTTAATTCCTTGCCACTTATATAAAAGAAATACTTGCACTTGGTCACATTTCAATTAACGTCATTATATAACACTATAAACAATAAAATATTATTTTTATGAAGATAAATATTTTATATTTAGTAACTATTACAGGATGGTTATATGTTCATTTTATTATGTTATGTTGCATAATTAATTTAATAAGTTCATAATAAACCAAACTAAAATGTGAAAAAGGTTTTAATAACTATGGTTACAAAACAAACAAATTTTTAGATGGAATTTATCTCTAGAATCTCCAACAACTAGATTCCAAATTAAAAAACTAAGTCAACATCATTTTTGAAGAGTAAATTACAGAGTAAGATCAAACAAGCAAATAAATAGGTTACAGACACTGACATTATTCTACAAACTTCTAAAGTTGTAAATTCAAAACCATGCCTCTATCTTCCAACTTTCTCATATAGATTGGTGTGCAATTAGCTCCAGCTCCAAAGGCTTAATTCAAGGACTTCTGCAATGCTTGATCACTTATACCATCCTTACATAATCAGTAACTAGTAGAAATTTGTAAGTATGATTCAGCTTAAAAGAGATGTCATCAAGATCATACACAAATAAACACAAAAGAACTATCACATGTTTCATCAAAAACATACAAATGAAAAGAGCAAGAAAAACTTTTCATCCAAATGTCATACAAAAGCTAAACCATAATCATTCAACAACTTACTTCCATAGCCACTAAGGGCTAAAAAAATTAGTAAATACATTAAACCAGCCATAACTGAAGCAAGACTCCATAACAAGATGCAGTATTTGTTTAATGATTCAAGATCATTACATATATATGTTTGAATTAGGTAATAAAGCAATACTCACCAACTATGAAGATTTCCTAATAGCAGATCTTTTAACCCTTAGTTTGATCCTTCTCCTAGGTTGAGTTGTATTAGCAGGTGTACTTTGGGATGGTTGTGATGTTGATATGTTAGTATTAAGAGGTTGTAACACTTGACATTGCCCTCTCCCATCTATAAAGTATAAGCAAACAATTATGTAAATATTACTACTCCCTTATAATTACATATAAGTAGTATAAACATGAATTTAAATGACTTACTGTAAAGTAGGTATTCCCGGAAACTTCCTCAAATGTTACTTCATATCCTCTACGTGTTTATAAAAACAAAAAGAATTATAATGTTATATAAGTTAGAAAACAACTTAAATTTTATACTTAAAGTTAATTAACCATTCTTGTCTCTCTTCGTAATATAGAAGATGCAGTATTTGATCCTACAGGTACTGATTGTGTCGGTCTACCTACTTGACTGATATGAGTACTGGATGAAGGGGGTTCAGTAGATACTGATTTTGGTGGCCTTCCTGTTTTTCTCTGCATTATACACATTGAAGATAAACATAAAGTTAATAATACTTAATGAATAACATCACATTTGTTACACAACTAAAATATCTACTTTAACTGTAACACCCCATGTTAGGGGTTAGAAAATTAAGGAATTCCAATGCATTGTATGCTTTGCATAATTGAGTATTCGCTGATATATGCATATGAATTTTGACATATACAAATAATTGTATATGCATTCATAACATTTTTCCAGGTAAACTAGATTTATAAATGAGATTAAATTGTGAATTATGGATTATTAGTGGTAAAAATTTATTTGTAGACTATTAATAATATTTTGGAATTTTTGAAAATTTTAGGAATTTTTCTGAAAATTTTGGAGTATTTAAGAATAAGAAAAATAGACAAATAGGAGAGTGACAAATGGCTTTATGCATGGGTGACATGTGTCATTAAATTAGCAACCCACGTTGTCACATGTTTTTAGTCTAAATAATAATAATAATAATAATAATAATGAAGCTTTTGTTTTGTTCTTCACCAAAATGCTCCACCACCAAAAATGCTCTCTTCACTCATCCATCATTGAAACATCTGATACTTGATACATACTTAGCAGTTCAAAGATTGGTCTGTGTCTTTTATCCTTACTTTTCCCTTCTCTCATCGAAACCTTTTTTTCAATCTCACTATTAGAGTTTTCACTGGAAAGCTAGTAAGTGAGTTTAATTTTCTGGTTTTGATAATGGATTGTGTTGATGTTATAATGCATGTAAATGGATGTATATTTGAGTTATATTGAGTGAGTAGTTACGGTATTATTAAGTGATGAAAGCATAAAATGAAACATTGGTGCAGTAGAGAGAGAGAGAGAGAGTAGAAAAATGGTGTTGTCGCATATGAGTTTTGTTTTTGATGTTTGAAATTAATCTTGAATCTTGAGTTGTTTGAGAGTAAGTTGAATGGAAAGGGGAATAGAAATGCTGAGATAAATATGATAGAGAAATGTATTGAAGTAGGATCTATTTTGGCTTGAAACTAATTATGCAAAAGTGCAGCTGATGAAAACATATGCAGAAAATGATGAACAACCGTATATAATTATGTTTTTGATGTTATGTTTGAATCTTGGATTTTGATCTGTTGTGTGTTGTTGAGTTAAAAGGGGAATAGGAAAGTTGGTTTATGTAATGGATGCATTAGTTATGAAGTGTAAAAGTGGAAAATCTGGAAAAAAAAAAACGGAAGAAGAATGCTGGGTGCAGTGAAGAAGAAGTAGACCTGCGTTTTAGAGAGAGAAGTGAAGAGTTGCACCAAAGTTTACAATAGAGAGATTATTTTGAACATCTTTCATTCATTTTGTTATAACTTTGTCTCTCGACCTTCAAATAACTTGAAAAGTGAACCAATACACTCCTAAGACATTGATTTTCCTCTCCATGAAAATTTAGAGCCATCTGAATTGATTTGAAAAAGATTGATTGGATGAAAGTGAGGAAATGTGCTAGAATGTTATGAACTGGAGAATTTTCATTAAACATGCTTCGGTATTGTGATTATATCTTGATCTGTAGATTTTCAAATGAGTTGATTCTTGATTCAGATTAAACTTGAGACATATAACAACTTTCTTGAAGAAGTCGAATTTTAATTCTGTCTCTAAAACTTTCAAAAGTGGCATGGAATTTAGTCCCGTCTTAGGCTGTAGCATTACAAAGGACAGAAATCATGTCCTATTTTTATTGAATAAACTGCATTGATGTAGGCCGAATTAGGCAAGGGTGTCTTCACAAAGTTATAGCTTATTCTCTTAGCTTTAAATTGGTATAAAGTTTGTAATTTTTTGATATTAGAATTGAGAGTTATGAGGTGTACAACTTGAAGGCATGATTGTGCATTAGCCAAAATTTCAAATGTACATAGTCTGTGATATTTAGAGCATAACTCATTGAATAATAAACCAAATTGTATGATCTTAGTATCATTAGAAACTTAAGATACAGAGGAACAATTGTCTAGATGACAGTGTTATAGAAATACATCATTTTCTTGAGCTTTTTGATATACAAAGTTGACCTGAATGAGATGCTTCTAGCAAAAGCTAGAATAGTAATTGAATGTATGAATTTTGGAACTTTTGAAGTACAATTGATGTTTACATCAGCTTAGTAAGAACATATACCCGAGAATTTGTCATGAACATGCATCATACATATTCAGTATACATAAATGAATTTTTAATCATGCACAATAGTGATTTGTATATGTGTTAAATATTATAGAGGAACGCATAGAGCGACCACTTCTAAATATTGCTGAGATTTTGAAGCAATAAGCAATAAGGGAGCTTTTGTAAGTAATCTTAGATGGTCACACACGTTACTTTGTTCTGCTTGTTGAATTTGATTTATGCTGATTGTGTTCTGAGTTCAGGATAATGATTGTCCGAGGCATTTGATGCATGTTTATATCATTGGAAGTTCTACTTGCTTGTGAATATGATTGACTACTTGCTTTGCACATGAAATATCTAAAATAACTTTGTTTTGTTTTAAAATTGTTGAGTCCTAATTGTGGGTAAATAGATATGCCTAAAAGGGTCTGCAGCTGCTCCTGTGACACTTCGGTGTCGAGACTTCGGTCTCTCCTGTGACACTGCAATGTCAAGACTTCGGTTTCTCCTGTATAAGTACCATTACCCACTTCTGTAACTGATTTTGTATTTCGATATATGTTTGATTCTAACATAAATAAAATAATGTTCTGATTCTGAAGGATTTATATCCTCTCTTGATATTCAACTATGTTAATTATAAAATATGTTCTGAAATGCATTATGTCTGATTTATTGTTAAAACAATTTGTTAATGCATGCTTATGCTATTACATGGTTCAGTATGATGAGTTATCACTTTATATATAGATTAGTTATTACTCACTAAGCTATATGCTTAGTGTTAGACCCCTAAGTTTCGGAGCACTTCTTAGCTACTTTACGGAGGGCCTTAGGCGGAAGATTAGCTGGAGGGAGGCATGCAAAAATACTAAGGCAAACGGGGGTGAGTGGGATCAGACTTGGTGTGAATTTTGGTAGAGCCTGGAACCTTATAGAGGTTGACTCGACCTAGGTTAATGACTTGACGAATAAAGGACTTAGCCACGCTCGGATGAATGGACCACGGCTAACGGACTTGTTGTAGGAATCATTGAATCAGGCCAATGTGTTACATGGGCTTCGGTGAGATCATATTGCATCATCAGCGGATAGAGATCGTGGGGAGATCTTGGATGATGTGACTCGGAGTTAGAGTTGCAGTGGAACTAAACATCTGAAGATAGTGGAGATCTTTGAGGACAAGGATGCTAGTTTCCCAGTCGAATGTAAACTCTAACTTGTTATTATGTTATCAGTTGGAGTCTTATTTAGACAGGGTGTCGTCTAATTGGTCCACGTAATGTAATCTGATAAGGATAGATATGATTTTAGCACGATCTTAGGCAGTTCAGATTGAGTGGGATTCTGAATGTAACTTGGAAGGCAAGTTAGGATGCCTATATATAGCTCATTCGAGCTTTGCTCTTTTCATTCAATCAGAGAGAGCATTCTTTGTATTCTTTTGAGGGAAAGTATATAAAGTTGGTTTTTGACTGTATCTCTGTGTTTTCTTGTTGCCTTTGTTCTTATTGCTTTCATAGCATTGTTTCTTCGAGTGTGTGCAAGGTAAATACTTTGAGAGTCGTTGAGGGCTGAGTCTTGCTTAAGTGGACCTAAATGAGACTGCCGTGCAAAGAGTGTTGGTGGTAGACTTTGGTATAAGTTCGAGTTCCAAAGGTGACCTTTGTATCACTTAACACGGTAGATTTGCCCTTTGTGGGTTCAAAGTGAAGATTATAAAGACTAGGACGAGTCAACCGTAATGGCCAATGGAGTCTTAGTCTTGTTTTGATAAAAATGTATTTTGAGTTTATTTTGGCTTGTATATAAAGTGTATGATTATGAATTGTTGTGAATTTTTGTAATAACTATGTTTCAAGATAGTTTCGATTTTTGGAACAAATTTGTATTAAATTCATGTGATATAATGTATGTATGTTTTTGATCAAGTTTGGAATGATATGTAATGTACGTCTGCTTTGTATTGGTTTATGGAAGACATGGAATGCTTAGGATTATTTGTACTAATTTGTGTGGTGTCTATATATCCTTTTAGGGGGTTTGTGGTTGTCACATTAACAATTTCAGGTTGGCTTGGAGGTTGATTCTTCTTTTTGCATCCTCTTATATTATGGCCAATTTCATGGCAACGATGACATCTTATAACTACTCCAACCTTAGTCAATTTGTTGGGATTGTGAGGGTCTTCAGTGTGATCCATTTTTCTTGCGTTTTTCGGTCTTTAGGCATCCTTTTATTCAATGGAGGTAATATTGACTGAAGATTTTCAGTCTTTGGCCAAAACTTAGGACCACTAATAGGTTCCATAGCAAACTAGTAAGTCTTCAAATGAGAATCACACTTATAACATTAATTCACATGAGCATTGATATCCTCCCTCTGATAAGATATACAAGCCACAATATGTTTACATGGAATCTTGGTTAGATCCCATAGTCTACATTGATTACTTGTTCATAAAACTGCTGACTTCAAATTTCAAATTTCCATTTGTCCTGAGCATGCAGTGTCTTGCATCCCATTGTGCTACCTCTATTTTCTTCCTCACTCTAGGATAAATCTCATATGTGCACTTCATCATCATATTCCCTTTTTCATTTATCCGAGTCATTAAAGAAACTCGAATGTCTTCTAACATACTGATCAAGCTTTTGCTACGACTTTCACAAATGAATCCATTAAACATCTCTGAAATATTGTTATGTACTATTTCACACTTCGGTTATGTGCTTATAAAGGCCTTCACAAATTTCTTCGAATTCCTACTTTTAAATTCCTCATAAGCCTTCACTCATAAGCTCTTCAACTCCTTCATTACCTTATCGAAATTAACTTGCATTGAGCCCTTTATGAATACTAGACCAGTTTGCATACACATGATGGGCACGTTTTCTATGTCCAGCTTCTGGAAATAAATTTTTTAATGCTTCCACTGATCCCTGTAAAACAAATAGTTACATAAATTAATTAAGTGTTGATCACATAAACAAATGAACATAAGATCTATGGATATTTAAAGAACATAAGATCTATGGATATTTAAAGTTTACCTTATGATGATTGCTTATGAAAGTCCATAAATTTCCACTTATATGGAGATCTTTAACAAGAATGGTCAAAAACCAATTCCATGATTGATAGTTTTCTCTCTCATCTACAACCCAACATATAAGAAACATTTGATTGTTTCCGTGACGACCAACAGCAGATAATAATGCACCACCAAGGAAAGTCTTCAGAAAACATCCATCTAACTCAATAATCTTCCTGTATCCACTAAGAAAACCATACTTCAATGCATCGAAACCCACATAAAATCTTTTGAAGATTGGTCTCCCGACTTGTTCATCAAAATCACATTCAATAATAAACTTTCCATCTTTGTCAGCTCGCATTAACTCATGTCCATAAAACCATAACTTTGCATAATGACCTTCCATTGATCCCCGAAGCATAGTAATTACTTCCTATTTAGCCCTATAACATTGAATTTTAGTGACCTTTAGTGCATATTTTGATTAAAGATCATCCATCATTTCACTAATATGCCAATTGAGGTTCCTCCTGAACTTGTGTCTGAATTCATTAGCAATCCACTTCCGACTAGCTTGCTTATCCCTCTGCACTTTACTACAGGTATGATTATTTTTACTCTCTTCACAACAAATGTCTTCTTATTTCCAATGCAGATAGTATACACCTGAAAAGGATAATGTGCATCACAAACTGCTTCCATTTGTACACCAGATCTCGCCATTGAAACCCACTTTGCGAAGTCTTTGCACACCTCCTCTCATTTGTTATAGCATTAACATATTTTTTATCATCAGTTCTAAAGAACTCCTCATCAACTAAATCATCACCAGAATCATTATCTTGCATAACAGTGAAGTCCTCATCTTGCTCCAATTCAACATGGAACAACCCTTCATCTTGCTCCAATTCATCATCAGAATTTGACTCCTCACCATCTGTCGCAGGATTTTCATAACCATGATTATAGTATATTTGAACATTCTGACAATTCAAATTTTCCAATTTTTTCATCATATCCAACATGTCCCTGTCTGCTTTAAGCCTAACTCCATCAAGCTTCTAATAGACTCATGTGGAAATTTGTAAAACATAGAGATTACTCTATGTCCTTTATCTTCGAAAATCCCTTTTAGAACTAGCATGCTTAGTTCATCAATACTCATACTCTTTTTTCTTTTAATCTTACCCCCAACATATTTATTTTCCTACCTTTTTAACACTCCACCATAATGAAATTCAAAATTGACCAACATCAGGAAAGGCAAATTGTGACTTAATATGAAATGATAAATATTACAAGAAGAAAAAAAAGAAACAACAACTGAGAAGAAAAAAAGAAGCAACAACCAACAGTGCACATAGATAGGTTAGTATGATTGCATCATAATAATACACCCACATTTTCATTTGCCAGGATAATACAAACTGAAATGATGGAAAGGCACCATAAACATACCTTTATAAATTTCTTGAATTTTTTTCACAATACTTTACAACTTAGCAGCCTCACCTATTGAAAACGATTATAAGTAAGTCATTTTAGGGATGTACCGCTTAAAAAAAGAATGTATCCACAACATACAAATAAGAAACTACAGTAAAAAATTTGCTACGAACAAAATGGAATGCATTCAATAATTACCAAGTAGAAATAATATTTTTCAGTAACTACCAGATGTAATGCACTCAATATTTACGAAATAGAATGCAAGTTGAACCAAATATTAAATATTAGAGCATAGAACAAGTCAAATAGAAATCATATTTTTCATTAAACACTAAGATGAAATGTAAGTCGACCATCATGCATTCATTCACTCTTGTCAGAGTGAAAAAAAGAATAGAGAGAGAGAGGACCAATCATACCCTTCGGCGCCATAGAAAGTCTGGCACTACTTCTTTAGTTTTTACCCGACGAAGAAATCACAAAGATAGAAGAAGCACCAATGCACGATAGAAGAAGCACCAACTTTGGGGGAGTTTAGGTTACAGAGTTTTTAGCGTTGCGCGACAAAGAAGAGAGGCAAAGTTTTTCATCTGATTTTAGTTGAAACGACGAATTTTAGGTTACAGAGTTTTTAGCATTGTGCGACAAAGAAGAGAGACAAAAGATTTTTCATCTGATGTTGGTTGAAACGACATTGTTTTACCATCAAAGCTAAACGACGTCATTTCACTAATCAGATAATCTTCTTTTAAACTAGCTGAGGTGTTTGATTAGGGAGGGGCATGGACACGTGACTGTGCCACGTCAGCACAGATAATGGTGAGACTAACGTCGGGCTAGAATTAAAAAATTAAAAGTTTAGACATTTTATTGATACTTTTAAAAGTTCGAATTATAATTGAAAACTTAAAAAAAGATTAAGATTTTTTTTAGTAATTAGCCCCTTTTTTTTATCCAAGTTCAGTCATGTTTGAGTTTTTTTTTTTTTTCCATAAACTCAAACTCAAGCAAGTCACCAACATTAAAATTTTTTAAGTAAATTTAAGTTTGACAATAGGTTGGAATAAGCTCAATGAGGCTCTGAGTTTACGCCAAATATATATATATATATATATAATTTTAAAAATTAGAAGTGAAGTCATTTTACTTAAAATAATATTGCTTCATTTAAAAATTTAAGTCTGGACCCTAAACTTGAACCTAATTTGAAATCTGAAAATTTGAAAATAAAGAATCTTGACTCCAATTCGAAGTTCATTCAACTCGGACAGGCCAACTGAGGCTGAACAAGTTTTGTCAACCCTAAATAAAATGGTGTTATTTAAACCATTTAAATTAAAAAATAAAGAAATTAATATGAGCGGCTACGGGCTATGGGCTACGGGGTTGGCCCCCGGCCCGGCCATTGCCACCAGTGGCAGGACGCGTGGTGGCGGTTTCAATCCAAAGGCGCCAACGGCGTGAATCGTTTCGCGGTTAAAACGGAAAACGTAGCAACAGTGTGTGTGAATTAACGCCTTAGAATTGACATTTTCTTTTCCTATAAAACAAACAAACCCAATAAACCCCTATCTCATTTTCTTCTCTATAAACGAGAAGGGAGTCATAGAGAAATCACAGAGATAGTGAAGCATTTGTTAGTCTATCCAATGGATGTCTCTCTTCACACTATCCACTCCCCTGTTCTTCTCTGTAATTTCCCTCTCTCTCTCTCTCTCTCTATATATATATATATATATGCTTGTCTGAATTTGTGTATAAGCATATAATTTGTGTGTTCTTTATGAAATTTTTAGGTTGTAGAAGATCGAGTAAGTCTCCTTCCTCATCTTCTTTGCCGGTAATTATCTCTATCTTATCGAGGTATTCCTTTTCGTTTACATTTTCTTGGAAAGTTTCTTCTTTTGTTTTTAATTGGTTTACTAATGCTTTGGAGTGTGTTCAATCAAAATGAGCTCAAAGTTCATGTTTGATTTGTTACGTGTGATTGGTGAAGAGCAAGAGAAATGAAACTATAACTGTTCCAGAGTTTCAGGAGCTATTCTAATGCCTAGTTCCAAAGTTTCGTCCCTTTTGATGGTTGATCCAAAGGGCATCATTCGTTGTATAATTTGACGAAGATGTTTAGGAACAGATATTCAACAAGAAGTTGGAGGGTCCAGGATTGAAGAAGTGTTCGATGTTAATGTTCCTATTTCTACAAATAGGATCATATCTGTTAAGGGATTGTTAGGGTGCCATACATTATAGTGCTGTGGCTGTAATTAATCGTTCTATTACAACTCCGGGAGATTTTCTTTTCCTTTTAACTTAGTTATTGGTTGCTTCTTAATACAGTTATGTGGGTATATGGAACTGCATATTGGATTCTCTCGCCATAACCAGGAATCTGTTAGAAATCAAAAGCAGCGTAAGTTCATCTACCTTCTTTTTATTTATGTTTTTCTTCCCTGAATAGATGACAAGCGAAATCTCAATATTTAATTGGTTAAGATAGCAATGCTTGGGTATTCATTGTAATGCTGAAATTAGAGCTCTGTCTTCGTCCCAATTTTGTTACATATTGTTTGGCTTTTGAATGATGTGTTTCTGACTCCTAGCTTTCTAATTTATTCCTCTCCATCCTCTTCTAGATTGTATCTTTCCTTTGTCGAAAGCCCTGAATGGCTTCCCATGCATTCCAAAGAAGCACCAAGCGATTCAATTGCATCAGACTATGCATGAGTCAAACCATGAACATTTTGGTTGTGAACCTCACAGAAGAGATAAGTTTGTGAGGAGCGCTGTTGTGAGATCCGAACTTACAGGAACTGGGATTCCTGAAGCAGCCTATCCACTATCAGGTCTTTTTAAGAACCTCGTCTCTGACTTGCACCTTCAATCTAAATACTGACATGTATCCTGAACAAGAGCTCTCCATTTACAGATATCAAATTATCATCAAAAGTTAGAGGAATATGCTTTTATGCTGTTACTGCTACTGCTGCCATTTTTCTCTTTGCGCTAATGCTGGTACAACATCCTTTTGTACTCCTGTTGGATCGTCATCGACGAAAAACACAATTCTTTATTGCAAAAATTTGGGCAACGTTAAGTGTTACTCCCTTTTTCAAAATTAAGTACGAGGGGTTGGAGAATCTCCCCCATCCAGATACTCCTGCTGTATATGTTTCGAACCACCAAAGTTTTCTAGACATCTTTACACTCCTCACACTTGGCAGAAGCTTTAAGTTCATCAGCAAAACTAGCATTTTTCTCTATCCTATTATTGGTTGGGCCATGTCTATGATGGGTGTCATTCCTCTGAAGCGAATGGACAACAGAAGCCAGTTCGTATGTCCTTTCATCTATTTCTTTTGCTAAGATTGCATTTGGCTTGTTGCAAGTCTGAATTCTTATTTCCAAGATGTGGATTCGAGTGTGAGATAGTTCTATGCATGTAGGAGTGTCTTAAACGATGTATGGATGTACTCAAGAACGGTGCCTCTGTTTGTTTCTTTCCAGAGGGAACACGAAGTAAAGATGGAAAATTAGGCACTTTCAAGGTGAGTTCAGTTGGGAATCTTCTAACCCGTGTTCTATGTAGCTTTTTAAATATTACCAAAACTTTCTGATTATGAAAAATAAGAAACAAGTTCTCGACTCCCAATGAAAAACTTACCATATTTACATCTAGTGAACAGGCACTTTATTTCTGCACTTTGGCATGCATCACAATCATCTTTTACTGCATCCTGATTATTTTTCTTTTCATATTTTTTATCTCTATGGACTTCGCCTGGAGAAAGAAGATTTGGTTTTAGTTAGAGGTGGATGTAGTGAAGCCATTTAAAGACTCGAAGTTTAAGCTTAACATCTATGGATCACTTATCCGTCTTTAATAGGTTACTGCAAGTAGATAGCCTGCTTCTCTGCCTCACTCTCTCCTTGCCATGTCACAGTTTTCGCCTTTTCCCAAGGTCTATAGTAATATCATAAACTTGAATCTAAACCCTTATTTTGTGATGTTGCTATCCTGCAGAAGGGTGCATTCAGTGTTGCAACAAAAATGAAAGTGCCAGTGGTTCCCATGACCATTATGGGAACCGGGAAAATCTTGCCTGCTGGTAATGAGGGTATCCTGAATATGGGGTCTGTGAAAGTTGTTATTCATAAGCCTATAGAAGGAAGCGACCCTGAGCTATTGTGCAATGCAGCTAGAGATACGATCGCAGAAGCTCTCAGTCATGGTTGAGAACTTGATTCCTATCATATATTCTAGACGACTGTCAGGGATTTTGAGAATGAAACTGGAAGGAATGGAGTCATAGAAGTATTGCTCTTGAAGATGCAAGTACAAGAACATGGAAGATCATTCGTATCGGTATTAATACACTACCAGCCATCACCAATTTCAGGTATGACAAAGCTAGTCTATATTGGACCTTTATCAGGTGGCTAGGCACCTGGATTCCACACAACTATGTTTTGGTAGGCTGCAGATAACAAGTTTTACTCCAACTGAGCGTGCAATTGTTAAAGTTTTACTAATTCACAGTGAATTATGGTTTTCTTCTCAAGGTACGGTGTACTTCGTGTTCATCTTATTTACATGTAAATAGCTTCTATTCTACAGTTTGTATGGAAGAAAGTTTGATTAAAAGAATATATTCTCCGAATTAATCCGACATGAAAGTTTCGTCTATACTCTCTTCCTCCTCCATGGTTTCCTCTGATCCAAATGGATCTCTGTCATGAGCAATAACCAAAGATTAAAATCCTTGGTTTAGAGACAACCCGTGAATTGTTTAAGTGAAAGAATCCATATTCCTGCGTACAAACCACTATGGCATTCTCTGTTGTCGTATGGAAGAAAAGAGAAGGCTGAAGACGAAGATACAACTCGAATCAAGCACTTACTACAATCGAACATAGCTCACTCAAGGAAAGCTACCGCAAGTTGTGAAACTGGTGGATTTCCAGTTGACCAAGAAAATAGATAGTTCGACCTGCTTGTGGTTTAACAGAGAAATTTGAATTCTCTATGGTTCGTTCGTCACGATCCAACTCTGATTGCGCTCAGCCTGAACAGTCCACCCGTTCGAAGCTTGATCAAAGCTATTGCAGGTCAGGGTTTGTTGGATTAGTTTCGAAGGGATTGACTGTAACTCAAATTTGACCCAACTTTTTCGGCCTAGCCTGAATAGTCCACCTGTCCAAAGCCTGATCAATGATGATGCTTTTCCAAGGTTGGTTGAATTGGATTCGAGTTAGTTCACACCGTTGAAGTCAAGTCAATTATGGTTCGGGTTCAGCCCAACCTTTAATTAGACCTGAGTAATTCACTTGTTTGAACTTTGAAGCATGAACAATAATGTTGCATTTGAGACTTAGTTGAATCGATTTTGAGTTAGTTCAGACTGTTGGGATTGGTACGTCATAACTTGTTGGAATGGCCTGGTCTGAATAGTCCAATCACTTGATTTGAGGGTTATTCCAACCCTTTTTTTTTTCGGCAATTTAGACTCTCAGGTCCAATTTTTTTTAAGTACAATCTAATTGTTTGTTTGGATGAAATTTTGGGACGTCAATAAATACTTTTCTTTACCACAAATTTTTTTTAAAGAAAAATGAGCATCTTGTTGTAAAATAAAAATATCACTTCTTTAATAGATATGACTTTTTTGGTAACTAAAATACAATTTTTTCATCTTTCAGCTTCTACTAGAAAGCGTCGTAATACAATTTACGAGCTTGATGATGGTAGTGGCATCATGGTGCGTTCGAAGGAGGGTCTCCAGACAATTGTAAGAGACTATTTTGAGCAGCTTTACACTGCTAATGTAACCGATTATACCGCAGTCACTAGCTTGCTCAACAGCCGTGTTTCTATGGCTGACAATGCAGCGCTACTTTTACGGTTTACTGAGCCGGAATTTCGCAAAGCAGTGTTTTCTATGCACCCGGATAAGGCACCAGGACCTGATGGGCTTAATCCAGCGTTTTTTCAAAAATTTTGGCCTTTAATAGGCTCCGATGTTGTAGCTGCTGGTAATCACTGGTTGGCGGATGGTCACTTTCCTCCGAATTTAACTGATACTGTCATTGTTCTTGTGCCAAAGGTGGATCATCCTACATTGGTAAAGGACTTACGGCCTATCTCTTTATGTAATGTCTTCTATAAAATTGTTGCTAAGATCCTTGCGAATAAGTTAAAAAGCCTGTTGCCTCGTATTGTTTCTGAGTCCCAATCGGCTTTTATTAAAGGTCGTCTCATTACAGATAATATCTTGGTGGCTTTTGAAATAATTCATTATATGAAACATAGGACTGGTCGTGCAGGCGGAGATGTAGCTCTCAAAATTGATAATAGCAAAGCTTACGATTGAATTGATTAGGGTTATCTTGAGAGTGTTCTGTTTGCTTTGGGTTTCGATTCAAGGTGGATTTCATTAGCTATGATGTGTGTCCGCAATGTTCGCTACTCCGTTACTATCAATGGTAATGAGGTGGGGCCGATTGTATCCTCGAGGGGTCTACAGCAAGGCGATCCTTTGTCCCAGTATTTATATGTTTTGTGCGCGGAAGGGTTGTTAGCCTTATTGACTGATGCTGAGCGTCGACGTGTTATCACAGGGGTCTCTATTTGTCGGAATAGTCCTTCCGTCTCTCATTTGCTGTTCGCCGATGATTCCTTTCTTTTTTTCAAGGCCACTGAGCAGCAGTGTCATGTAATCCGCGACATACTTCATACTTATGAGCGAGCTTCGGGCCAAGCTGTAAATCTGCGAAAATCTGGTATTTTCTATAGCTCCAATGTGTTCGAGGTTCAGAAGGTAATTCTTTCGAATATTCTTGATGTTCATACACCTTTTGATCATAGTGGGTATTTGGGATTGCCGTCCTTAGTTGGTAGCACTAAAAAGTCTATATTTGCTTTTCTGCGTGATAAACTGTGGCAGCGTATTCAGAATTGGCGAAATAAGTGTTTATCTCGTGCAGGAAAGGAAATTTTAATAAAAGCGGTTGCTCAAGCTATCCCAGCTCATTGCATGAGTGTTTTCCTTTTACCCATTTCAGTTTGTGATTAGCTGCAGCGGATGATGAACTCTTTTTGGTGGGGTACCAAAGCCGATGGTTCTAATAAGGTCCATTGGTTACGTTGGGATAGAATGTGTGAGAAGAAGCAGGATGGTGGACTTGGGTTTCGTAATTTGAGGTGTTTTAACCTCGCTATGCTGGCGAAGCAAGGATGGCGATTGCTGCAGTCTTCGCATACACTCCTTTATCGTATTTTCCGAGCTAAATATTTTCCCAA
>JAOTAX010000197.1:1398567-1413214 GCA_025629825.1 Erythroxylum guanchezii
CCTGGCAATTATTCAATAGAACTCTCTTAAATGTGATTTCTTTGCCACCAGGTTCATCTGATGGGAATGGAGGGAGCTTCGCATTAAGATCAGCACATAGCTGGGCATACATGGGGCAAAATGTGGGTTCCAGAACAGCCTTGTCGAATATTAGTGATATCACACCCTGTGTTTCAAGGCAACAGTGAGCTAAAAATTCCTAATAGCAAAGAGTAAAAAGAAAGGTGAATAAGAGAGAAGGGTATTAACCTTTAAGATATCAGCAGATGTTATGCCAGAATCTATCAGTTGACCCTTAAGAAGATCAAACTTCTCGGGTGTGAGCTTGTTCAGTATCCTGTATGAAAGTCAGCAATTGAACTTGTTAGAAAGATACTACTAATGTATAAACTTCAAAAACATCTAATTATTTTTAGAATTCAACAAAAATTTCAGAAATAATTCCATGAATAAGAGCAATAGCATCAAGAAACCATGTATTGCTACAAGAAAAAAGATGGTTTCAGGAATAATTTTTATGGTTACCCCTTAACAGTCTTCAAGACACGCTCCTTTTCAGAAAGATTTCCCCTTCTAGCTGACCATGGAACTTCAGCTTTCACCAAAGGAGGAGTTGGTCCTCCCTGTTACACACAATAAAAACATATATCAAACTAAATGAATCCAGCAACAAATTTAAGAGACATTAATATTAAGCAACACGTCAACTAATTGAATGAAATAATTACAAGGTTAACATTTTTAAAAGATCACTTATTACCAGTAGGGTGGCTATACACAAATAAATGGAATATATCAGTTAGATTACCACTTGATTAGGAGAGATTTGAGCTCTAGCAAACTGGAAGTTCAATTGATCTTGACGATTAAACTGATTTGATTCAGACCTGGAGTCATATCTAGCCCCAAACTCTCTATTTTCTCGAACAGAATCCCAGGACCTGTCCTCTCCAGAAGTTGGAAATTGTGCAGATCGACCACGCCAATCACGACTATCTGGCTCAGAATAACGATTCTGCAACTGATTTGGTGGCTGCATTCACCAGAAAATGTTGTTATCGTAAAGTTGACAACTTACATACAATAAATATCACAATAATTGCCTTAATTCCCTTCCCACCAGTACTGGTACACATCTGCATTAAAACTGGATACAAAGCTAAGATAACTAGCTATTCAATCTAAAAGAAAATCTAGGAATTTCAACAAAAGGTCTGGGCACAGAAAAGCATGAAGTTATGATAAAAATAGTACAGCAACTCACATTATTCTCCCCACGAGTCCAGCTTTGATCTTCACCAAATACTTCAGCTTCAATTTCTTGTTTGACTTTTAAAATCTCATCAGAGATTACAGCAGCCTATAAGAAATTCACGAACACAATAAGACCCAGACAAGAATTACCCAGAAGGAACTACTTTCGTGATCTGATTCTTAAGAAGTAGAAATAAAATGACTAAGGTTATATTTAACTAACAGTAATGAAAAAGCCATTTGCTATTTTAAATATCATTCCCTTAAAAAAATTAATAAGGAACTAGAAAGCACAAAATTAAAGGAATGAAGTAATATGCAACGTTTAACATAACACCAGAGACTCTATAATCGGCACAAAAAGATCAATCAGCACTCATAATTTAAACCTTGGTAACCCATTTTGCGATATATTCTATCCAACATACACTCACCATTTGGAACTGCATATATAAGCCATCAGAAATTCGGAACCAATCTAAGGTATATAAAACAAGTATTACCTCTCGAAGTTGCAAGAGCTGCTCTCTGGTATAGTGCAGTCGATCCCGACCCTCAAATCGCAGGTCCCCAGTCTAAAAATATCCACAACAAAAAAAAGAACAAAATTGCACACGTTAATCAACAAATTTCTGCGAGCTATGGCCAAAATAATGGCAAGTTCACAAGCAATGATCCTGCAACAGAAGATACACCACATGACTGGAAATATAAGATGAAATATTTGTCAAAGGTGCTGCCAATATCAATTAATAGAAGTACAAGAAGCAGGCCCAACTTGGCACACACATTTGTGATAACTGAATATAACAGGAATAAGCATACAGAGGAAAACAGACTAAAGTAGAATTTTGATGTTTCCCATATTTTCCACGTTTGACGTATTAATAAATTTAAGACAATAATGCAACAAGAAAACAAAGGCAACTACTTATTCAAGTGATTCTAGTTAAGCATGATTCAACTGCAGCCACATTATCTTACCAAATTGACACAGTCCAGCCACAGGGCAGAACTTTTTTTAAAAAAAAACCTCCAGCAAGGGCACCATGTGAACACAGGAAATACTAATAATCTTTAAATGAGGTACCTATCACATTACATGTTAACAGCATTTGCACTTACATAAAGAAGAAATGTCAGTAGATTTCTTTATGGGCAATTTGAAGCTCCTTAACTGCCCACCTAAAGCCTACAATATTGCTGTTTGTCCATATTTACAGCAGGAACACATATTTAGTACCCCACCAAGAATTAGGACAGTTAAAATTTATACATGAATAAGCTACATGCGAAAGTTACTTAAATATATTGTGTTAAATAAAATAAAAAAAGTAACGTGCCAAAACAAAAGGTCCATATATTAAACATTCTTCTTTTTCAACACTTGCATAAATCTAAAAACAACTACAATAACAACCAGTATATGCGGAGTCTGGAGAGATCCAGTACGCTTGACCTAAATAGTAGAGAGACTGTTTTCAAAAGAAGTAGAAAAATATCCAACCAGGAATGAAGGCTTATTTTTTTCCATGAAACCCAATACATAATGATTCTCGCATTTTTTAAAATCATCCATGGAGAAACAGATAAAGACAACGTAATTAAGCAGAGACGACCATTGCAAACAAATAATCATCAGAAGCAGATATGAACCGGTAGTTGATAATCAGTAACAGATCCAATATCACAACCACACTCTAACACAGAAAATCCAATCCTCGGATTTAAAGCTAGCATCTTTCTCAACAACAACACAAAAATCAATCCGAAACAAGCGTAAACAGATGCAGGACATAAGAAAAATAGATAGACGCATCAAATGGATCTAGATCCAAAATGGGCAACGAGGAAAACCTTCAAACGAGGAGCGCCGCCATGAGGCCGCAAAAGAGGGAGATCGCCAAAAGCAAAAGAAGACGACGAAAAAGAAGAGTTATTTGAGGAAGAGGAGGACTCTGAACGTGGGTTGAAGAGTCTGCTTCCTCGACCACCACCAGGCCTCAAGCTCAACACCGTCTGATCACCTTGCTGCATTCCTTGATCTTTCACTCAAAGATTGAATCTCCGCCGTCGAAATCGAAGTACACACAGATAAAAGGATCCAAAAAAACAAAGCAAGACCCAGAAAAGATTACAACAAGTACAACCAAAAAAAGACGACTCTTTTCCCACCTGCAAGAGTATCTATGCCCTGCAGATTCAGCTAGACTATTTAAAAGCTCTAAAGATTATAACTTTATGTAACAGAAACTGAAACAGAGAGAGATACGAAAAGGGATAGGTGCAGATAGATAAAGGGATTGATTGGACGGCTTCGTTGCTGATGGGGTTCTCTCTCTTCTGCTCAGGGCAAAGAAGAGGAGAGAAGAAGAGCAGTATGATGATGCTGTGGCCGGTGGAAGATAATATATAACGCACACACACACACAAACCCTTGTTTCGGAGATTATTAAAAAATGTATATATAGAGAGAGTCCTTCTTTTTATTTGATATTATTGATATTTTTCTTTTTTTTTGTGTCGGATTTGGATTTATATTTGGATTCGGATTACAATATTAAACTTGACTTCGTTGGATTTTAGTTGGTATTTATTGACCATTGAGCCCTTTTCAATACATTACTTCTTTAATTTTGAAAAAAACCATAATTAAAAACCCTGGTTTTGTTTATTCTAGGGTGTGGAAAATTTTGAGACTAAACAAAATTGTATTTTTTTGCCAATGTTGTGGTGAAATTAGGTTAAGATACAGAATGAAGATAATTTCATTTTTGTTATGACTAGATATATTTATGATATGATAAAGGATGTAGATATGTTATGTGATTTAAAAAAATTAGAATTGAAAAAAATTATTTTTAATTTTAAAAAAGATTTCTGCTTTTAAATTTTGGTTGAAAAATAACTAAGAAATTCACTGCATTATCATAATTCAACTTATTCTTAGACTCGATCTGAATATATTCAATTTGATATAAATTAATAATTTAAGATAATTATAATAAATTATTAATTTAAGTTATATTTAATTTGTTCGGTTTAAGTTTAAAAATTGAGTTACGTTATTATATAAGCATTATTTCATTAGTTTATATATAATATTCATGTCACGCATAGTTTAATTTTTGGCCAAAAGAGTAAAATGAACCCTAATGTTTACATTGGGTTTTAAAATGGGCTCTAACGTTATAGGGTGCTCAAAATGAACCATAACATTTGGAAAATCTTTAAATTAACGTGAATTTTTTAAAAAATTAATGTGGGACTCACCATTCAATTACGTGGAATTTTTTAAAGGAAGTAAGTCCCACGTTAATTTATAACGCAGCATTTTAGGACAGGATTCTGTCATTTTTTTTCACCTCATTAAGCAGCATGTGATGATTAAATGCACTGTTTTGTTCTCTTCATTCATAAACGCAACATTTCCTTCTTCAACGCAGCGCTCCCTTTGCTTTTGATTCTTAAACACAGCATATATAGAGCAGGAGACACACCATTTTGAAGAACCAACATCACGCAGTGTTTGCTTCTTTCTCAAAAAAATCCCTAATTTGCATTCTTCTTCACTTTCACACAATCCCTAATCTGTTAACTTCAACCCCTAATTGTGTTCTTCCTCAGACAATTTCAGTTGCATCATAATTATTTCTTATTGTCGCACACATCGTTTCTAATGTTATAAACAACTCAACTCACACGCTCTTGGGTTTCTGAACAAGAAGTAGACATTTTATCGTGATAGGTCCATTGTTCTCTGAAATTTATGTTTATATATGTGTAGTCCCCTAAATCTATTTGTTTGTTTATGATTGTATGTTGTCATCTCCTATGCTTGTTGAGGTGTTGTATGTAAGTTGTGGTCCCTTATGCATGCAAAGACTGGAAGTTGGCAGTGAATGTGTTGGTTTTCTATGATATAGTTTCGTCTGTCTTGCACATTTCAGTCAAACTTTCACCCAACTTGAAATAATAAATATGGTCCATTCAAATTGAACACACACACACACACTACACATGTTATTCATGCATAGGGCCAGAAATTCATGCAAAAGGGATTAATAATAGCCTAAAATGAGTTCTGAATTATACCAAGAGTCAAACTTCTAGTAGTAGTATCTTCCCATATATTTTCAATATATTTTGGTATATTAGAAGCATGCAACTTTACTTTTTTACAGAAGCCGAATATTGCTTTATTGCTACAATTGTTGTTGAAGTCACTTGTGTTTATTATCTCTTGTTTGATCTTGATCTTGATCTCCCTCTTCCTCACATGTTTGTCATTTATTGCTATAATGTTACTGCTACATATTTGGGTTCAAATCATGTGTTCCATTCAAGAATGAAACATGTTGTCATTGACTTTCACTTCATTCAAGATCAAGTTTAATATGATGCTCTTCGCCTGGCTCATATCTCCTTTGTTAATTACTTACAAAATCATTAATCCATATTCAGTTTGAATCTTTTAAAGTCAAGATTGATTACATAACAAGATTTTATGAGCTGTACCTTTAGTTTTAGGTGATGAGATTGTAATTTACATATAATATACATGTTTCTTTAATTTTAAATGTTCAATTATAAGAAGTAAACTTATTTTTAGAAGTTGAATGAGATGTATATTACATTAAAACCTGAATATATATTGTGTTTCTCAACCATGCAAGCCTATCAATATTAAACAGTATAATTAATAAGTTGGTACCTTGCATTGCGAGTTTTGAAGTGCATGAACACTCATAATTTTACCTTAGATTTTTAAATTTTGACTTTGAAATGTGACATGTTGTATAGACTAGGTCTAATGTTTTATAGATGAGTAGAGAATACAAGTGTAATTTGCGAGAATTTATGATACATCAGCTAATGTTGGTAATACGAAGATGAATTAGGAATGGAAAAAAGTTGTTAATAATTTATTACTATCATGTTATAATGCATGATTTATCATAGTTTAAGTTTATTTATGAGGCATGATTATTATTTTAAGTTTACTGGGATTATTTTATCAAATTTGAAATGCTTAAGTGCTAATGTTATCCTCTAAATGTATAATTATGCATGTAGCATCCATTATAGTGTTGATAATATCATTTAAATCTATGCTTTTTGGTGATACACTTACCTTTATATTTTTTTGTCTAAGACTTATTACTCTAATAAAAATCCACTAAATGATTAACGTATATGTAACTTATTTGTTAGACATCCGATCATTTGTACCTAACATATTGCCTATATATGGAGGAGAAGATGGAGATAGGGAGGGTAAGGAGGGAATTTGTGGAGCTATTGAAGGTGTTAGCACTGAAGGTGTTAGGGAAGGAATTGTTTTAGGAGTTAGCAAAAGAGTTGATGAAGAGGTGGATGATGATGAGCATGACAAGGGTTTTATACAAGTTGAGATTCCCGATGACCACCAACCAGTTAAAATTGAGTCGACTGATTTTGGTAGTTTTATTGGTAATGATGAATATTCAAGCGAAGAAGAGCATGGTGAACCATTTCGAAGACATAGTAGTGGTATTAGGCATAATCCATTAGATGTTGAAGCAAATTGGAGATTAAAGATAAAGTTTGGCTCTGCAAAAGATTTTAGAGAGTTTGTTGTGTATTACATAGTATGGATAGGCTACAATGTGAAGTTTAAAAAAAGGGAAAGACATATGATGAGAATGAGATGTATTGAGGGATGCCCATGGGAGTTGTATGCCATTTGTGACAAGAATGAATGGTGCTTTAAAATGTTGGGCATAGATGTTTTATGACCAACAAACCTAAATTGGTTTCTGCTAAGTTCCTATTGAGACGTTTTAGGGAAAGAATACTTGAGAAGCCTAGTATCTCGACAACGAAGATGATTGAAGAATGTAGAGAAAAACTCAATATATTTGTCCACTCAAATATGTGTAAAGTTGTAAATAGGAGATTAAGAAAATTAAAGGCAAGTGATTATGTAAATGAATATGCGAAGCTACAAGGATATGTTCATAAGTTGAGGATCGACAATCATGGATCAACAATTGAGTTAAAGTTGGTTAGGAATGAAGAAACTAGTTTGTTACAGGTATGCAAAATTAAGTTTTACATATTATTGACAATAATAATTATATCATTTATTTATTTATGACATTTATTCATACATCTTTATCTCTTTTTCTATAGTTCAAAAGATTGTATATATGCTTTGATGTCATGAAAAGAGGAGGGACGCATTTGAGGCCAATTTTTGATATTGATGACTGTTTTTTGAAGATTAAATTCCATGGTTAATTATTGAGTATAGTTGGAAAGGATGGTTATGGAGTGATGTATCTGTTGCCTTGGGCTATTGCGAAGGTAAAGAATATTGATTCTTGGACCTGATTTATAAGTTTGCTAGCTTCGGACTTAGAATTGGGTAGTGGTGAAGGATTAACGATAATATCAAATATGCAAAAGGTATTTTTTATTAATTAATTAACAGTTAAATGTTCTATCAAATATATATTAACTTAATCTATTGTATTGTTATGGGGATTGATTAGAGCAGTGAAAAGACAATACCATATGCCACTCATTGAATGTGTGCTAGGCATATATACCATAATTGGCATATGAATTGGAAGGGAAAAGATTGGCGAAAATAATTTTGGAATTGTGTTTGGTCAATGTACGTAGAAGATTTTAACGAGCAGTTGAAAAGATTGGATAAAATCAAACCTAAATGTCCATCATCATTGCTTAAATATCTGAAGGAGAGATGGGCAAGATGTTACCAATCCTTTGAATCGAAATGTTCGATTGTTGATAACAACATAAGTGAAATGTTCAATGGATGGATCTTACTAGCTAGAGATATACCAATTATAAGCATGCTTAAAACCATTAGAATCATGGTGATGAAGAGGCATGCAGATAGGAGAGAATTTATGCATAATTGGAAGTCAAATGTTGCACCCAGGATTATAAAGAAATTAGAGAAGAATAAGAAAGATGTTATGCAGTGGAGAATAGTTTGGAATGGTGATGGAGCATATGAAGTTTCCAAAGATAATGGCAATCATATTGTAAGGATTGGTAAAAACCAATCACGTAGTTATCAGGCATGGGAGTTGTAGGGATATCCTTGCAAGCATGCTATAAATGTTGTTCACCATTCCAAACAATGGTCGGAGGCATATGTAGATGAGTGCTACAAGAAGTCCATGAGAGTTATGCCAGAAAGACTTAAAACAACTAGAAGAGAGGAGTAAATAAGCCTATTAAGTTGAAAAATCCAAACAAATATATTCAAAAGGGTTTAGTGCAAATATATGGAAAATTTGGCAATTCTGGTCACAATGCCAGAAAATGTAAGAATCGAGACTCAGCTCAACTAGCTCCACAATCTCCATAGCTATGTAACATTCTTTGATTACTATGTATAGCTTCATATATTTAATGATCATTTATGTCAATCTTTGATTCATATTTATTAGGTCATCCGCTAGGTCTTTTCACAAGTTGAACATATTGTTGTAACAAGTCAACAAAGCAATATTGTGAGTATATTACCATAAATATCATTATTGACTACTTTCAAGATTGAATATTGTTAACAATATGCTTATTTGTAGGTTGGTAGCTCTTTGAATAGTAGTAAACGAAAGTTTGGAAAAGCTGATCCACATTCATTCAAACCATCTTTCGAACCAAGAGGTATAAGGTTCAAATGAAAAACCATAATAACTTCTCAATAGTTACAAATTGAAGCAATGAAGAGGAGATCATCAATGAATCATCCAATACATGATCAACCTTTTCAGTTAAATGCAAATGAGGGAAGTAAAGTGTTATTGAAAGTGGTTGATTAAAATGAAAAGAGGGAAAAATAGAAAGAAAAGAGAAGAGAAAGGGAGGGAAACAGAGAGAAACAAAGGAGAAAAGAGGGGAATAAAAGAAGAACATAAAGGAATTGAGTGAAGTTGGGAGAGTAGAGAGAAAGGGAAAATGCAATAGGATTCTCATTAATTGCCAAAACATACAATAGCTGTGGGGGGAATGTTATTTAACACCCTCCAACTGACATACGACCTGTCTTAACTGCCATCTACTACAAGTACATATTTTTGTGTCAATACCCTCCTTAAGAATCTTTGCCCTCAAAGATTTGAGACAGAAAACTGAGGAAATTTTTGTTGGAAATGAAATAGTGGCACTAACGAGGCCTCTTCATCTGGCAACCCTCTCCATTGCACCAATATTTCTGTAATTATTCGCCTCTTCCCCTACCCATCCTTTTATTCAAAACCTTCCCGAGAATATGACTCTCAGGAGCTATAGGCCAGTCCAATAGGAGGATGTCTAGGCTTTACTGAAGGATCAGGACATAGCTTCAGTAAAGAGACATGGAATGTAAGATGTATCCTTGAATTTGGAGGTAGTTCCAACTTGTAAGCAACTGCCCCACTCTTTTCAATACCCGGTAGGGTCCAAAATACCTAGGAGCTAGCTTTTAAGAACTCCGAATAGCTGCAAAAACCTGTCTATAGGGCTACAATTTTAAAAAGACCCATAGTCCAACTTCAAAATCTCAATTAGTCCTCTTCACGTCAGCTTTTGCTTCATTTCGTTCACTGCTCTATGCAAATGGTGTTTTAAGTACAACAAGCATGTGTTCTCTATCAGTAAAACTCCTATCAACAACTTCTAAAACAGAATCTCTAGGGAGATTGGGAATATGCAGCTGAGGTTTTTGTCCATACAGTAGCTCATAAGGAGTAACTTGAGTTGTTGTATGAAATGAGGTGTTATACCACCATTCAACTGTAGGCAGCCACTTACTCCACTCCTTGGGAATTTTCCACCACATGCATTTTAAGCTCTGGGCAATGATTTAGAACCTCAGATTGACCATCTATTTGGGGATGATAAGCAGAAGATAGTTTCTGTTCAACACCCAAACTACGCAAAAACTCTTTCCAAAAGTTATTGACAAAGATTGGGTCTCTGTCACTTATTATTTCTGTTGGAGCACCATGTAACCTGTAGATGTGATCCAGGAAGTTTTGCGCAAGCATAGAGGCTATATAAGCGTGCAAAAGAGATAAGAAATGAGCATATTTACTCATTCTATCAATAACAACCTATATAGTGTCTTTTCTTCCATATTTGGGAAGCCATTCAATAAAATTCATTGTAATACTTTCCCAAACTTACTAGGTATTGGTAATGGCTATAATAGTCCAGGTGTAGCAATGGTTTCATACTTACACTGGGCACACGTATGACAACTTTTAATATAATCTTTAATATCATGTATCATTTTTTCCACTAAAAGAGCTTCCTTATAAGTTGATATGTGCACTACACCCCAGAATGTCCTCTTTGAGGGCTAGTATGCATCAAATCTAGCGACTTTTGTTTTAACTTAGCATTGTTACCTAACACCAGCTTACCATGTCTTATTAAAAATCTGCCATCCCATGAATATTTCCCCACAACTCCACCTTACTGTTGTAAATGGGAAATAAATGCTCTAAAATCAACATCTTTCACCCAACCCTCTTCAATAAGCTTTAACAAGTCAAAAGAAGTTGTGTCAAAAGTTATCTGCAATAACTCAACCCTTTGCACTCATGAGAAAGCATCTGCAACAGTGTTATTATTGCCCTTCTTATAGTGTATCTCATAGTCATACCCCATCAGTCGTGCTACCAATACATCTGAAACGGAGTCTTTAATTTTTGATCTAACAAAAATTTAAGACTCTGCTAATTCGTGTGGATTATAAATTTCCTCCTTTCCAAATATTGATGCCAATGCTCAACAACTTGCACTACTGCCATCAGTTCCTTCTCATAAATGGAAAGACTTAAATGCTTAGGAGCCAAGGCTTTGCTGTAAAAAGCTAAAGGTTGACCCTGTTGTATAAGCACTACCCCATTGCCAGACCCACATGCATCTATTTCTAAGACAAAAACTTGCTAAAATCTGACAATGCAAGAACCGAGGCTGTCATAACACCTTTTTTAACTCCAGAAAGGCTTTAGCCGTAGCATCATCCCATACAAACCCATTCTTCCTCAACAATATTGTCAAAGGCTTGGCAATCTCACCATAGTTACAAATAAACCATCTATAATAAGCTGATAAGCCAAAAAAAGCTCTCAGTTGCTTCATCGTTTTATGTTCAAACCATATTTGCACAACTTGCACCTTCTTGGGATCTGTACAAATAGTACCATTCTTGATTATATGCCCCAAATATTCCACTTTTGTTGCAGCAAATGTACACTTGCTCCTTTTAACAAAATAACAATGATGCCTCATAATTTCTAACACAACACTCAAGTGTTGTACATGCTCATCAATGGAGGGATTATCCACAAGAATATCATTATAAAACACCAACACAAACCTCCTCAGATATTCCTTAAAGATATTGTTCATAGCCCCTTGAAATGTGGTAGGCGTATTTGTTAGCACAATGGGCATAATTAACCATTCGTAACGTCCACTGTGCGTTTTAAAAGCAATCTTGTTAGAATCTTTCGACACCATGCGAATTTGGTGATACTCAGCCCTTAAATCCAGCATAGTATATCATCTTATTGCTTTAAACTCATCAAATAACTCTTCAATTAGAGGAATGGAATATCGATTCTTCACTTTCTTTTTATTCAATTCCCTATAGTCAATACACATACCCCACAAACCATCCTTCTTTTTGACTAATATTATAGGTGTTGAGAAGGGAGAATAACTCTCACGTATAACACCGACATGCAGTAGCTCATTCACTCACCATCTTCTCAACTACATCCTTTTGAGCAGAAGGGTATCTATAAGGCTCAAGTTGATGGTTCCTTCTTACAGAACTATTAGGTACTTGTGGCCTTCTCTAAGAGGGGGTAAACTCTTGTGTTCCTCAAAAACATCATAAAAGTCTCCTAGAATAGACTTAATCTCACTTGGTAATTCCCCATCATAACTTCTCAATAATCAGCACTAAAGCTCTTCCCCTACACTTTTAACCACTTGTATCATAAACATTTGACCCCCATCTTCTCCAATTCCCTTGGGACCTACTAACTTCCACGCATATGGCATACTAGTTTGTAGTTTATCCACCTTCCCATTATACCAAAAGAACATAGAGAGAGAATCATAGTCCTAGTAGGCACTTCCAATGTTTTTGAGCCACTTCAAGCCTAACACCATTTCATATGTCTGAATTTTCATAATTCTCAGATTTGTCATAAACTCTTCACTTTGCATTCTCCACTTAAAATTCTGCCAAATACCAAATACCTTCAGCTTTTGACCATCGGCTACCTCCACTTCCCCGGTTGCACCATTCTCAGACCACCGAAGCTTTCTTGCCAAGTTATAATCTAGAAAATCATGAGTGCTACCACCATCAATTAGAATCTGCACAGTTTTTCTTCCCATCTGGCCTTGCACTCTCATCGAAGTAACCTTGTCAGTACCTTTTATGGCATGTAGTGAAATATGAGGCGGGGAAAACTCTCCAACTTCATCCATATCGCCCTTCAGCTGCATCTCCATCTATTTCATATTCCACCAAATGCAGCTGCAACTTCCTTCTTTGAGGGCAAACGTGATCCTTAGAAAATTTCTTATGGCAGCAAAAATATAGGTTATGTGCTTGGTGCTCTTCCACTTCTTTAACAGTCAAGATTTTCCTAAAAAAAGCTGCTTTCTTGCTTTGATTTTTGTTGTTTTCAATTGTATTCACATCCGATCTGGTCTGCGGTTGAGCCCCACCTTCCACTAAGGTTGTTTGATGGGACCCACTTCCCACTACAACATTTATATAGCTTTTCCACCTGTCTTGGCCAGCTATTGCCACTGTACCTAAGCCCAAAGTAACTCCACTGTTACTTTGCTTAACACCCGAAGGACTTCTTCCAGCTATCACCTCTTTATTCTTTTTCTGAACGTTAATTTCTTGGACTCTAGCCAAGCTGCTTGCCTTCAGCAACGTTGCAAGTTTAAACAATCTTATTGGAGCAGCAAACTCCTTTTTAAGTCCAGCACTATATACATGGACTAAGTACTCCTCTGCTAGCCATAATTTGCAAGATATGGAGTAAAAAAGATCATTAAAATCAATCAGCGAGCCTCATATGAAGGTCCAAATCGATTCTTGAGAGCCACCAGATACTCCTCCTATTCCATAACCTTGTTTCCCATGTTTGTTTGAAAGCTTGGTACTACTGAAACGTTTTCTCATCAAGGTGCAGGCTCACCATTGTGACTTTCAACTAGGGATGTCAATGGGTTGGGTCGGGGGCCCTTCCTGGGCTTGCCCGACCAGACCCATGGGCTGGGTGGCCCGTGGGTTGGCTCAACCTTATATATATATTTTTAAAAAGTTAAAAAACGACATTGTTTTTACATTTTGGTGGCTCGCCCGTGGGTTGGGTCAGCGGTGCTGGGCCAAAATTGACATTCCTACCTTCAACACATCCGACGTCCTGTCCAACTGAAAGTACCTCTCACATTTCAAAATCCACCCAAGAACGTCACTTCTTTAGAATCTTGGGAACTCCATCTAAGTGAAACAGGTGGGGCACTGGTAGTCGCAGGTCTATGGACACCATCGCTGGGCATTATGTTGATCACCCTGATTCTAACCTCGATCTTGTTGCCTTATAATGTGACTCTAGCCCCTGTCTTAGCCTGGGCCCCTTTCACCATCATTGACAGACTCTTCTTGGGCCCGTATGAAGCCTGTCAACTGTACAAACATCCCTTGCACCATGTCAGACAAGGCCGTCAATTGCTAGAATCCTTGCTCTAGCTTCATTATGCGCTCATCAAGATCACGAACAGAAGTCTGGGCATGCGTCTCTGCCATCGGTCTGAGGAGAGTAATGCTCTGATGCCACTGTTATTAAAAGTGGTAGATGGAAGTGAAAAGAGAAGATAAAGGAGAGAAAGGGAGGGAAACAAAGAGAATCAAAGGAAAAAAGAGGGGAATAGAAGAAGAACAAAGAGGAATTGAGAGGAGTTGGGAGAGTAGAGAGAAAGGGAAAATGCAATAGGATTCTCATTAATTGCTAAAACATGCAATAGCCTTGGGGGAAGTGTTATTTAACACCCTCCAACTGACATACTAACTATCTTAACTGCCATCTACTACAAGTACATATTTTCGAATCATAAAATAGTTGATTCGTGGACTTTACATTAATGTTGTTTATGTGTTGTTCGAACTTTAATCAATACATTCTTATGGATTCTTTTTTATGAACAGTTAGATAGCATAATTTTTGTATATAAACGCAATGTGGATATAATTATTTTTTATTATATATACATGCAATAGCCTTGGGGGAAGTGTTATTTAACACCCTCCAACTGACATACTAACTATCTTAACTGCCATCTACTA